>RZIQ01000005.1:0-124805 GCA_003992365.1 Aureobasidium sp. P6 | reverse complement strand
AAAAAAAAAAAAAAAAAAAAAAAAAAAAAAAAAAAAAAAAAAAAAAAAAAAAAAAACTTACATGTAAATACCATGCCACTGAATACCTTTCTACCTTTGTCCAAATGTTCAAAACAAACTCTGGTAATACTCTGGTTATTACTCTTTTATCATTGTTTTTTCTTTTTTCCCTTTTTTTGCCTCGTTCGTCGTGTCCAAAAGATTTCGTCAAAAACAAAAAAAAAAGACAAATTAAACATGAATATGGCTTAACCTCCGCTTTCCTTTTTAGTCTCCATGTCCGGATGATATTGTTCTTATGATCTTATCATACAACCCTACGTGAAAACCCTTTTACTTGATACTTTTGCTTCAGTAGGCTGGCAGTAACGCTGGCATGGCTGAACCAGTCATGGCTGCCACGAGTTTCCTGTGCAGAAAGCGTATTCCGAGGGGTTCGGTTGTTCTGGCAAGGACCGGCTGAACGGAGACGAAGAAGATATCAAGACTAAAAAAAAAGACACAAGAATTGGGGGGTTGGCTCAAGGAAAATGTTTGCACCAAAAAAAGAACAAAATCGAGGACTGAAAATTCAAGCATTGTCAAAAGACTGCAAGGCCTCAAGAGTCAAATCCTTCGTGATCGCATGAATTGATGCTGCACTCGCAAAACTCATCGATATTGTTACATCGACTCGAAAAAGTGAAATGCAAAACCCAAAAACTCTGCTCAACTGGTCTTATTGCACAGCACGAACCTTCAAAGGATGTCCTTCGGTATTGAATACCCACTCCTGCGCCTCTCCCAGTTTGCCAACATGCACCAACGAGTCCTCGGCGTGAATCAACCAAGCATACTTGAAAAACTCGGCAAACAGATAACTCTCCTGAAAATCACCAAAAGAGCCTCCATCTGGTTCATTCACATCCGTGATGGACGAAAAGCCGGATCCAACACGACAAGTATGGTTCACAGCTTGAAAAGCTTCCCAACTTATATCCTGGTACTTCTTGTTGCCGGTGGCGCGGTAGGCGTAGTAGAGTGATTCGAGAACTTCAGGGCGTAATTTGTATCCAGCGCTCAAGATATCGAAGCCGTTCTGCTCAAAGAATGCAGATTCGTGACCAGAGTCTTTCACGTCCCAAGACCATGCTTCAGGTCCAATGCCAGTCACAGTCGCCTTGTAGGTCTCGGCGCAGCTGTCTACGAGTCTGCAGCCGACATCGATAAGATCTTGATCGTTCAGGACCATACCTCCTAAGATCCAGTTTCCGCCAGCAAAGCAGGCCAGATGACTCGATCTCAAATCGCTTGTCTTGCCTTGCCATCCAGCAAGGAAAGTGAGGTCAGGACGCGAGGATGGGTGCGATTCTATCCTGTCCTCAGATGACGACTTGATCACCTCCAGCCATTTATTCTTGTAGGTTGAGAAACGTTTAGAGTCGTATATGTACATCTTGATGAGATATTCGTAGTAGGAGTCCGAGCCACCACCCCAGTCACCTTTGCTATCGAGAAAGGTACCAGTCCGAACATCCAGTTTCTCGCCTAGGAGGCCAGGAGCTGGTTTCTGTACACCAGGTGTATATATAGGGTTCAAGAGATACCCTTCAGCGCGTTGCGTCAGGCTGGTAAATAGTGCGTTGCCAACCAAATCCGACAAGCGGGTCCATTCCAGTATCAATGTTCCGACCGTGGCAGGCCCCACTGGAGCGGTGAGATTGTAAGTATCAGTGTCAAAGTCGAGAACATTTGCAGGAACTCCTGACGGGGCTTCGAAAGCAAACTTCAACCTGTAGGCCAGCTTGTATGCTTGAGATGCAAGCGTGGCAGTGTTCTCATCGGAAATGGCAAGGTGTTTGTAGGGACCGTTTAGGAGATCTGACCCAGAAAGAATGCCACCAAGATAACGAATGGTAGTTTCGAACAGGCTGACCTGACTCTTGCTGGTGCTGAAATCGATCGTGGGAATGTGTTTGAGAATTGTAGTAACCACATCTTGCGATTCCATCAAGATGGCCGTGCTGAGTGCGTCGACGGCAGAAGCGCCCCAGCCATTGAAAGCGTTGGAAGACTTGTTGCTTTGTGGGTGTAGTTCATCGTTTGGAAAGGCATACGTCTCGTAGCCATCCCAAGCGAACTCGAAGGCCTCTTTTACTGCCTGTGCTCTCATGGCCGGGGTGTCAAGGTTGTCGTTATCAACCCGTAAAACATTGCGTTGTGAGTCTGCCAAACGAGCGAAGGTGACGAAGACACAAGCGAGAACGTTGCGTGGACGCATGTCGAGACTGCGTTGAAGATTGAGTAATCAAATACGATGTCCGGATAGGAAGAAAGAAGAACACAAACGAAGCAGACAAGAGTTGGACTTCAGAACGATGACCAGGCTGTCGACACCGTTCGAAGGAGAGAAGTATTTCGGGAAGAGTCTTGTACTTCAAGCTTCAGCGACCATCTTTGTAGAGGCAGGAGCGACTACCAGGCCTGGCAGACCGCTTTGCAGCGGCAAAGAAGTCAAAACGCACATGGTCGCGTCATTTGTAGACCAACGATTCGTCAAGGACGATGCAAAACTTACACAGGACAACGCATGCGCCTTGGGATGATGTCCTCAAGGCTATCGAAGAAGCACAAATTGACCGTACATCAAGATCGAGTCATTGCAGTTTAGAGAACGGTCATTCTACCACGACTACTTTCGAGATGTGTAACCTTCATGGCGAAGCGGATGGTATGTTGATTATCTTCGCATTGCAATAGCCTTTGCAATCGCAGTGTGTTTGATGAAGAAACAGCTTTTGGGGCGAGCGTGATCACACCGAAGAATCCTCAATAGCCAATGCACATGCAAAAACTTTGGTAGTGCACTTCCTCACTGCTGACCTCACATTTCATGTTTATGGAATTCAGAAGATCAATCAGGCAGATGATATTTTCAAACAATGCCTGTCGAGAGTGCAGTCGCTGCCAAAGAGAGGCCATTGTTACGATCTGATGATGCCAATAAATCGACCTGTCAGGTGGTTTACTCAAGCCTCGACGATTCGGCCCCTCATGTATTGGTTGAGGGCTGTTGTGTGACAGGCTGACCCTTGGTGGCTCAAGTGCGAGACGGACAAAAATGGCGCTTTCCCACTGACCACTGATGTTCGACAGCATGGCGGAAGAAGTTCTGCGAGACACATACCGCTGACAGGCTTTCTCAGTCCATATGTCTTGTGATCACGGTGACACAACATGAAGGGACACATGCGATGCAAGAGGAACCGTGTTCAAAAAATCTAATGCGCCTCTGCACCTCTCCAATGTGAACATCATGTAGATACCAATCAGCATGGACAATAATAGAGAGCCTCTCTTCACATCATCGTGTGCCGCAAGAATACTTTTCAGTTCGATGTATCTTGTAAGCCTTGCAAAAAGTCACATGAAATCTGCCTTCTCAAGAAGACTCTGGCTAGCAACAAAACTGAAGCCACCAAATGGGTTGGATCCAAATTCGAGCTCTTTTGAGCCAATCTCGATCCCTGTCATGGTGGGCTCCTGCATGAGAGTAGACCTGCGCTCATCCACCGGAGACATTGGCAGGTCTGTGAACTCTTTGGAGAAATTCTCGGCGAGCTCTGGATCGGTGATTAGAGGGCGGATGGGAGGCTCGAGCTCACGCTTTGCAAGTTTCTTCCAGTCGATCTTACGGAAGAAACGATGCTTCTTGATGATGTCGAGATCCTTTGGCATGTTGCCTCCAAGCCGCTTGTTTGGCTCCTTGCGCAGAAGGCGAGTGAGCAAATCCTTTGCGTCAGGACCAAGGAAGTAAGGCAACTGTAACTTCTGCTTGAGGATGTTTTGTTGAATCTTTGCGTTGTTGTTGCCGCCGAAGGGAGGTGAACCTGTCAGCAGGTCGAAGCCGATAGCTCCAAGCGACCACCAATCAACAGCAAAGCCGTATGAAGTCCCCTGGACAACTTCAGGTGCCATATACTCGACAGTTCCGAGGAAGGAGCTGCACGAATCTTCCTCGAGCGCGACTTTGGAAAGACCAAAGTCGGTGAGAAGAAGATGACCATCGGAATCTAGCAGACAGTTCTCGGGCTTCAAGTCTCGATAAACAACACGAACGTTGCGATGCAAGTGCTCAAGAGCAAGTACCATCTCAGCCATGTAGAAGGAGGCAACCTCTTCGGTGAACATGCGCTCCATAGCCAGGTGGGTGAACAGCTCACCGCCTTGAGCGTATTCTAGAATGAGATACAATCTCTCGTGATCCTGGAAAGCATAAAACAGCTTGACGACAAAGGGATGGCGGTTCACACTTTCAAGAATGCTGCGTTCTGTGCGAGTCTGCTCAACAAGACGCTTGTGAACAGTCAACGAGGCTTTGCGGAACTGCTTCTGGGCAAACAAGCGACCCGTGGCACGCTGTTTGACCAGATGGACGGTGCCGAATGCACCCTTGCCTAAGCATTTGAGTTGCTCAAAGTCATCGGCCGTCATCTTGCGCAAGATTGATTCGGTACGGAGACCGCCCTCGACGGGGAAAGCAACCTGAGGTTTGGCACAAGCCTCTGCACTGACAAAGTCGTGTTCAAGATCGATTTGATATGTTTCCAACTCTTTCGCGTCGACGTCGCTAGCAGCCGAAGACATGGTCGGAGTACTATCAAAGTTCGAGGCGTTACTGTTCTCACGCGTCATACTGGGAGCGGGAGATGCGCGGTTGAGAGTAAGAGCATCGAGCTGGGTCTTCAGCGCGCTGATGCCGGAGCCACTTGAAGCGCTAAGTCTAGGACTGTTGGCTGCTCCATTCAGCCCGCGCATACGTGGGGTCATGAGCGGTGAAGGGCATGTCGAAGCATCGGACTCTTCTCCACCGGAAGTTATGGGTGTCTCAAAACCTCGAATGACATTCTGAGCAGGAGCGGCGGGAGCCATGCCGGCCTTCTTCTTCTTCCTTCTCTTGTTCTTCATCAAGTCGCTTCTAAGGATGGCTGAAAGAGGCTCGGCGGCGGTGCCTGGTGGGCTCAAGGTGAAGGTGCGCCTGGGCGAGATGTCGTCGGCCGTCTCAGCGGCTTCTGTACGATCCAGATCCATGGCTGGCATTGTGGTGTTGATAAAAAGTATTTGGTCGATGGTCGTTGGTGTCGTCAAGACAGGAGGCTTGTAAGGAACTCTTTGGAATGGCACGTCTGGATGAGATGTCTGGGTTTCAACAGATGTCAGGAGTTGCAGAATCGGACAAATGCGTGAATGCGCATGTGATAAAAGGTGCTCAGCCCTTGTCTCTGAAAACGTCCGCCTTTAGTCAAGGCGGACCCGGCACCACAGGCCACAACAGCGATGCGAAACTCGAATCGGTACGCGACAGGCCGGCGACAGGGTCGGATACGGCGACGGACGAGTTGCTGAACGGGCAGCAGTGACGAACAAGGATGGATTGAGTGTCGAAGCCCATAGATGAATGGAAAATCAATTTGAAAGAAGAGTTGGCTATCTCGTAGGTATACCGCCAGACACTGGTCCAGCGACTCTGAATGTTTCCTGTCTTGTCGAGGTTTGAGAAGGGGAGGAAGCAAAACGAGCCTTCTTCACGCTCCATCGCACTTTCCTTGAACCAACTCCACAATTCACCTTTCCGAGGCGGCTGAGCCTTCCGCTTCCGGATCATCATGACACTCCTGCCGGCCTTGGCATGGTCAGCAGTGACAGCTTCTCTTGGTGCGAACAGTTTCCCAGACACTTCCTGATCTTTGAACTTTGGGACTATCTCTACTGAGAACATATTCTACAAGAAGCTTCGAGAGCATGGCGACTTGCGAGGCCAAGCTGTGGAAAGTGAACTGTCGCAGACAGGAATAGTATGTACTCAAGCTGTAAGCGCCCAAAAAGATGTGGCTGCAACATCAAGCGCCCACATATGCCCCACCTTGCCATACGCACAACGGACACTCTCCACAACTGTTTGTTGGTCGGATGAATGTAAAAACAGTCTCTGGACGAGTCTGTCAACAACATATCGCGGGACCATTCATCCAGCTAAGGTGTGGAGACGGGAGGCTGGATGTCGTACAGTGTGGTAGGTATGTGCATGAGACCTACAAACGCATTTCTCACGCATACACCTACAGCTTCATTGATCATGCACTCATCAGCTGGAGCAGCAGAAACGACTGGACAATCAGAGGATATCTCCAACCGAACCCTGTTCGAAACGTTACAGTCAAACGGGTAGACGTAGAAGAAATACTCGCTGCTAAGAAAAGATCAGCCACCACGACTGCAACCACCTAAGTCTGCATATCGTTTCGCGCCACTCTGCCATGCATACCCGCATATCTATGAGTCAAGTGCAGCATTCGCAGAAGCGCCTCGCCCGCTCACCGGAACTTTCTCAGACAAGATTGGCCAACCACGCTTTCCACGAACTTATGCATGTATTGCGGGAAGGCCTGTTTGCCCGTATGCAACTCTGCTCCTCCCAGCCATTCTTTGAAACCCGGTCAATCGGTAGAGTGTCTCAGCATGCAAGCGCCCACACGATCGTCCTCTGAATATGAGGACTCTTAAGGGCGCTTCCACGCTCACTTTCCTTGTTTCGTCTGTCTTGGTACATCTGAGGGAAGAGAAAGTCGTTCCTGCTTTGCATCCTTCTTCCATGTGCTGTGCCTCTCTCACTGCCTCCACCTTGTCACTTTGTTGGTATCCGTATTGAGTCAGGACAAACATCCGAAAAGGCTTGCAGCTAGACAACCAACATCTCTGCTGCTCGATCTGGACAGACAGGCTCGTCTCAAGGACGACGAACTGATATATCAAATTCAGTACGACTTCACTTTCACTCTCGCTCCGTAATACACTTCTTCGGGTCATCGACACTTCACAATCATGAAGATTTCCATCCTTGGAGCCACATTGGCTCTGTTACTCCAAAATACTGTCACAGCAGCACCGACACTTGAACAGCGCTGGTCCTCTCCATCTTTCTGGTCCTCACATGCTGGCCATTTCCCTTCTACCCGTCGTGGCTGCGATTATTCCCTTTGTGATTTGTCAAAAGCAAGACTGCCTCAAGGTACCACGACACACTCTCGAATGTTCGTCCAGTTGATTAATCCAAATACAGCATCAACACCTCTCCCTCCACCATCATACAACCTAACACTGAGTCATGTCTCCATCGGCCGTGGTACTCAGAACTATACCTGCGACCTCTCCAACAGCACCGCTGTCCCTGTTGCAGTAGGCGCGGTGGCCTCACTGTACAATGTCTCTTGTATTGCCGCCCAGCATCCTACGCTTCTTTCCATGATCCCTGGCATCGCGATCAACTTACCTTTGCCGTCTTCCTCGTCAGCAATGTCACCAATCAACATGGACTTAGCCGGCCATCATTACTTTTTGGATACCACGACACCATTCTTCAATCTCGACACGCAGATGCACCAATATGGCGTGGGGGCTTTCAAAAAGGTCAACGCGACTAGTGCACCTGTGGGTGCGGTTGTGGGCGCTGCTGACGTAGGCATGGGAGCAGTACCATGGCTCAAATTGACGGAAAAGGTTGGCGTCGAAGGAAGCCAGAAGTTGAAAGAGGTGTTCAGAGTCAACACTGCTGGCGGACAACCGCCTGCCACATGTCAAGGGCAGCAGAAGAGTATTCTTGTCGAGTATGCGGCCGAGTACTGGGTTTATGTTTGATTATGCGGATTTCTCTTACGGTGGTAGATAATGTTGGATTTGGCGGTCAAGGCCACGGGATAGTAAGCAGGGGCGGACGGAAGTAGAGACAATTAAACATCGTTTTACCAATGTCTAGCCATCAGTCAAGAAATGGATCTTGAAAGATAAACAGCGACAGATGTCAAAAAAAGTAAGTTGATGATCGGAGAGAACTGCCACGATGCCAACGGTGCCGAGAGCCCGAGCGGCCCGCAAGAAGCGCTCATCATCGATTTTCTGATGTCATGTTGTACCAAACTCATCAACCCAACCATGCCAGCAATCCATAATGATGATGAGTGTGAGAGTACAGAAGAAAAAGGGCCTTCTCATCAGCCCTATGTAGATACTCGTACCGATTGATGTAGGTCCACCATCTTACACTCTTCTATCGTCTCTCTTCCTTCCTCATCGCATGCAAGACGCCATCAACTCCCTATCAAATCCTCAAAGCCGCGGAGAAGAGGCCGAAGCCCAAAGTATCCCATCATGCAGTCATATCTTCAATATCGCAAGTTTCGCCGTACATTAGAAGCACAGATCGAACACAACCGCGACCGCACGCGGGCAGTAGGCCGCGCAAACCAAGACCTTCCACCAATCAACAGATCAAGAGCGGAAGATGCAGAAAAGGACGTGGAGCGAGACGGATCAGATGCATCAAGTGGAGAGTACACGGCCGTTGACGAAGCAACACCCGGAGCAACAACAGAAGACCAAAGCCGACAACACGGTCCAGAAGAAGAGGAAGAGAAATACGATATAGGCGCTGATGACGAGCCTGCAGACCCCGGCGATGAAAGGGACCAATTACCGCCAGACAGCCATGAGATGCAAGCGCATCAGCGCGAGAGCAATCAGGACCTCTCAAAGATGCCTACCAATAAGAGCGGCCAGTCCGGTTTGAGCAGGTCTGGCACAGCGCTCGGTCAAATCCTCACCGGTGTCAAGATCCGCAAGAGAGAAGAGCACGAAGGCGGCGAGGGAAACGTGTTTATCGTCGACTATCATGGCGAGAAAGATGCCATGAATCCTCACAATTGGGGCTGGGGCATCCGCGTGTACATCACGTTCATCGTCGCCAGCATCGGTTTCGTAGTTGGTGTTGCTTCCTCGATCGACTCGATCGCAATTGCACCCGCCAGCCAGGAGTTTGGCATTTCAGAAGTTGCCGAGAGTTTGGCCACCGGGTATGCTTTTTTTTTCATCCTCACTCTGTCCATTTTTTTGCGCCAGATTTATTGACTCGCATAGTCTATACCTGATAGGTTTTGGAGCTGGCGCCCTCTTCGCTGGCCCCTTTTCAGAGACGTTAGGCAGAAATCCCATCTACATCGTCACCATGGCTATTTATATGGCTTTCCTGGCCGGTGCGGGAGCATCTCGGACGTACTCGCAGCAATTCGCGACTCGATTCTTTGCAGGCTTCTTTGGATCTACACCTCTCACATGCGCCGGTGGTTCCTTGTCTGACATCTGGAACGCGAGCGAGAGGACTCTGATGTTTCCCGTTTTCGCCAACGCAGCTTTTTTGGGGCCTATACTTGGGCCCGTGATAGGCGGATACATTGTGCAGAGCTCATTAATCTCATGGAGATGTAAGGCTTCGTAACTCCTTGCCTGTCAGAGCCGAGTCTATACTAATCAGATTGCAGGGACCGAATGGATCACCATCATCATGTCCGCCCTAGTTTTGATCCTAGTCTTCTTCACCCTGCCGGAGACCTTTCCTCCCGTCCTCCTGAAATGGAAAGCTGCACACCTCCGCAACATCACCCACGACGAGCGCTACAGAGCCGAAGTCGAAGTCCGCATGGACCCCTTTCTAACCCGTCTGGCTCGCGCCTGCTACCGCCCATTCCTGCTCACCGCCACCGAACCCATCATTGTCCTCATCGCCCTCTACCTCACCGTCGTCTACATCATCCTCTTTACATTCCTCGACGGCTATGACTTCATCTTTGGCCAAATCCACAACGTGAGCATCGGCGTCCAAGGCTTGTGCTTCCTCGGTATCGCAATCGGCTTGTTCCTCGCCTCGCCACTGGTCTTTGTCGTCCGCCGCATCGCCGCCAGACAGATGCTCACGGCACGCGCCCACGGCAAGGACAAACTCGCGCCAGAGTTCCGACTATGGTACGCCATGTTCGGCGCCCCAGCGATCCCCATCGCCATGTTCTGGATGGGCTGGACCTCGTCTCCACACATCAGCATCTGGTCCCCGCTGGCGGCTTCGGTGCTCTTCGGCTTCGGCATCCTGTGCGTCTTCATCAGCAGCTACCAGTACATCATTGACGCCTATGAGATTTACGCCGCTTCCGCCTTGGCCTCGGTCACGTTGATCAGGTATGTCGCCGCCGGCGCAATGACCGTCGTCGGCCTCCCGTTTTATTCCAACCTCGGCGTCCACTACACTTGTACCGTCTTGGCTTGTATCGCGGCTGCCATGGTGCCGATTCCGTATCTGTTTTATTTCTATGGGCCTGCGATCAGGGCGAGGAGTAGATATGCTCCTTCGGATTAGTGTGCGTGAGTCAAAGAAGATGTGTATCTGGAATAGAGAAATTTTTTTTCTGTCGCATACTATCGTGTTTGTCCTCAAAAGGTATATGGTTCATTTTCTGATCACGATTAATGTGAGCGTTTTCTTTTTATACCTGTCTCATTTTCCTGCTTGTTCGTATGCCTTCCCACTCGCTCTTGTATTTTTTATGATACTACCGTGTTCCTGGATCGCCCAGTGGACTTTGTGTGTCCATCACAATCTCGAGTATTCTACAACACTATGAAGTTTACATGGAGATACAAATTGTCACAGACTGGCCGTCTTGAAAACTTTGATTTTGAACCATGTTGCTTGTTCCTCTGATCTATTTACAAAGACAAGTGATCTGTGAAACTCGCTGATGATACCTTATCAACACCCAAACGCCTATGCTTAAATGTCTCATGACTCCACTGCTTTTACATCAACCTTCATCATCCTTCAATCATCTAATCATAAAGCTCCATGTCCCCCTCGTCACCATTCAGCTCCGCGACGGCATCCTCTTCATCCCACATCTCCGAATCCTCACCCTCGGATTCCTCATGGTTGGGCAACACCAATATATGTCCATCCTCAAGCACAACCCTAGCGGTTTCCCCATCCCTTACAGAGCCACGTAGAATGAGCACCGCAAGTCTGTTCAACACTTCCTTTTCGATAAGTCTGGCAAGAGGACGCGCGCCATATGCCGGAGAATACCCGGCCGAGCCCAGGTAATCCTTGACGTCGGGTGAAAGCTGGATACGCACATTGCGTCCGTTTTGGGCAAGACGGTGTTGGATTTCGTCGAGGCGCACGTCGACGATACTGCGAATCTCTTTCTTGGAGAGACGGTTGAAGATGACGATGCTAGAGATGCGGTTCAAGAACTCGGGCAAGAAGTAGTTGCGTAAGGCACCCATGACCATTTCCTTGGTGGTAGGATCGATTCTGCCGTCGGGTGCGTTGGGACGAGCAAGGTATTCGGCGCCGAGGTTGGAGGTCATGACGACGATACAGTTGCGGGCGTCAACGACGCGACCTTGGCCGTCGGTGATGCGGCCGTCGTCCATGAGTTGCAACATCACGGTGAGGACTTCTTTGGCAGCCTTCTCAACCTCGTCAAATAGAAGGATGGAGAAGGGGCGGCGACGAAGGGCTTCGGTGAGTTGACCGCCGGCATCGTGACCGACGTAGCCGGGTGGTGCACCAATCATACGTGACAGCGAGTGTCGTTCTTGGTATTCAGACATGTCGAAGCGGATCATGGCACGGGGGTCGTCGAACAGGAACTCGGCCAATGCCTTGGTCAGCAAAGTCTTACCGGTTCCCGAAGGACCACAGAACAAGAATGACGGTGGCTGGTTGGGGTTGGCAAGACCTGAGCGTTGCAGACGGATGGCATTGGCAACCGACGTGACGGCTTCTCTCTGACCAACGACGAGTTCGCCGAGGTGACGTTCCATTTGCAGAAGCTTGTCCTTTTCGGTCGTCTTCAAGCGGGTGACAGGAATGCCAGTCCAGCGTGCAACAATTTCATTGATCTGGTCTGGGCCGACAGCGTCAGTGAGAAGAGGAGCCTCGCCAGACTCTTTTGCCTGGATGAGTTGGTCAAGATCTGAAGCAGCCTTGTCTTTTTCGAGCTGCTTGATACGCTCCTCCAGATCAGGAATGGCATAATACTTCAGGTCAGAAGCAGTTTGCAGGTCTCGCATACGCTCGGCCTCCTGCTGTTTGGTGATGAGCTGATCACGCTTGAGCTTGGCCTCCTGAATTTCCTTGCCACGGTTCTTTTCGCTCTCGTACTTCTCGCGCAGAGGCTTGAGGTCTTCTTCGACATTGGCTGCCTCGGCCTTTGCTTGTGCAAGTCGTGCTTGCGAAGCTTCGTCCTTTTCGCGATTGAGAGCATGGATCTCAATTTCGAGCTGACGAAGCTTACGTTCCATGTTGTCGAGAGCTTCGGGCTGAGACTCGCGGGTGACGCGTACTGCAGCGGCAGCTTCGTCGATGAGATCGACAGCAGAATCTGGCAGACGTCGCTGAGTCAAATATCGGGCGGCCAAAGTGGCAGCAGAAACAATGGCACCATCGAGAATGGTGACACCGTGGTGGACTTCGTACTTTTCCTTCAGACCACGAAGGATGGAAACGGTCTCGGGGACCGAAGGCTCCTTGACAAGAACTTGCTGGAAACGACGCTCGAAGGCTTGGTCCTTCTCAATGTATTTGCGGTACTCGGAGAGAGTAGTGGCGCCGATACAGTGAAGCTGGCCACGGGCAAGCATGGGCTTGAGCAAGTTTGCAGCGTCCATGCCTCCTTCGCCAGAAGAACCGGCACCCATGAGCAAGTGAATCTCGTCGACGAAGAGCACAATCATTTCTTTGGCGTCTTCAATCTCCTTGAGAACACCCTTCATGCGCTCCTCAAACTCGCCGCGATATTTGCTGCCAGCGACGAGAGCACCGACGTCCAGAGACAGCAGCCTGCAAGCGGCCAAGTTGGCAGGCACGTCTGCATTGACAATGCGCTGGGCGAGGCCTTCGACGACGGTAGTTTTGCCGACACCGGGCTCACCGATCAGGACGGGGTTGTTCTTTGTGCGACGCGACAAGATGCGGATGACTCTTCTAATCTCTTCCTCTCTGCCAATGACGGGGTCCATCTTGCCCTCTCGCGCCATGGCTGTCATGTCGATGGTGAATTTCTTGAGGTTCTCGCTTTCTCCTTCGGCATCGGCGGTTTTTGAGTCGACACGCTTGTTGCCTCTGATCTGCTGAATGGCGTTGTCGATGAGCTTAGTGTTGGGAATGTTGGCCTCGGCGAGGGCTTTCGAGATGGTGCTGTCTTGGACGAGAGACGAGATGAAATGGTCAATCGCGATGAAGCTGTCCTTTTGCGTCTTGGACAGTTGGTCGGCTGCTCGCAGCATCTTTGAAAAGGCAGGACTCATGGAGAGATGTTCGGGTGGTGGGTCCTGACTGGGGAGACGGACCAGTGCCTTGTTGAGGGCGCGGGTGAGCAATTGGGGGTCTCCATGAGCTCTCTCAATGACTTGTTTGAAGAGAGGAGCTGAAGCGGCGCCGTGTGATTCGTGACCGGTTGGGTTCTGCTGATCCTTGCTGAGGTCGGGTGGAGGATCTAGCAGGGCGACGGCCAAGTGGATGGGTTGTAGTTGTGTGTGCGAGTATTGCTGTGCGATGTCTTGAGCGTCGGCCAAAGCGGACGCGGCCTTGTCGGTGAAGGACATGCCAGCGGCTGCCATGTTGTGGGTGATTAGGCGTAGATGAGCGTAAAGAGGATAATCGTAAGTCGTAAAGCGTGATGGGAGTGAGTGAGTGTGGTGTTGGTTGTGTTGGATTGTGACGGACGGCAAGAGCAAGAGGGCGATGAGGGTGATATAGCCAGCGGCTACGGGACAGCAGAAGTGGGCAGGAGCATCTGGTGCTCACCAGCAACTTCAGGGCAGTTGCGGTTCATGCCCGAAGCATCCAGAAGCTTCGACGTCACACTGCTGCCGCCCGAGTCAACCCCCGCTCTGGCCGCATGTTGCACGAGTCAGTCAAGCAGACATTATTCTCCATTTTGTCCTTTTTCCCTCTCACATCTCGTTTCTCAGACAGTCCAACGGCTTTTTTGCTTCAGCCAAAGATTGACGCCATCTGTCGTGCTCGTTCTCTGGCGCAAACATGACTTCCAGTTTGACATGGTTGCTCAGCACGTGTCTGGCTCGTGGCTGAGTGCACATGTTCTGTCAGCACGAGTGTTGTATTCATTCAGCCAGCCGCGTCCATCTCGGCCCCTCGAAGCATGCCCGTTAAGCCAATATCACCCAACAAGGTAGGCTAGATTCAGCTCTCCAATCTCTGTAGGTCTGCATCCTCTCTCCTCCCTTGACACTTTCCACTCGTCTGTCGTCTGTCGTCATGTCGTCTAGCACATCGTCAAAGGCCACCGTGCGCATACTGTCCTGCTTGCTTGTCTTGTCTCTTCTGTACATTGTCTTTGTTCCAGCCACGCCATCTGAACACAATCTCTCCCCTACTGCTCTCAAGACCGCCAGCGACAAGATCACGCACGCCATCATAGCCAACCCAGACATCAACGACGACCAGGAACAAGTCACTCATAACGACCAAGACGAAGAAGCCACAATCGACATCGGCCACCACATCTCAGCCGCCAATGCAGCACTGGACGACGACCAATTGACAGACGAAGAAAAAGCCGTCCAAGATTACCACCAGAAGCACGGCCAGAACCAGCCAACAAGAGACCGCCCAACCCTCCCTTCAGACGCAAACTCCAAGACCACCTCACCAACACCCCCTTCACCCACCCCCCTCATCACCGAACTCACCTTGCCCGAACTTAAACACCACTCCCAAACCAACAACGCCTCGGCAGCCGAACACCTCATCCTGGTCGTCACTCGCGACGAACACCACTGGGGCCATGTAGACGGCAAACCTCGCACGTTTCCCTCCTTTCTCGAATTCCTAAACGACACTTCCGGCCTCCCATCCTCTTCTCTCAGTATCGCCATCCTCACAACAAGCCCCTCGGCATACACCTCCTACATCTCGACTCTCGCAACCCACCCGATCGCCAAAAGCCAAGTCATCCTCTACACACCTTCCACCCCCGAAGACCCCGGCCCGCAAGACCGACACGACCCAAGCTATCAATC
The DNA here is from genome assembly GCA_003992365.1 of Aureobasidium sp. P6. NCBI lineage: Eukaryota > Fungi > Ascomycota > Dothideomycetes > Dothideales > Saccotheciaceae > Aureobasidium > Aureobasidium sp. P6. Next base: position 109,895 of record RZIQ01000005.1, on the reverse strand, counting down.
CACCCGCCGCAAACAAATCGCCACGGCAAGAAACATCCTGCTCCACCGCGCCCTCGCCGCCGAACCCCACATCTTCTTTTACGATGCAGACGTCGTTTCCAGCTCTCCGGACATTTGCGCCCAGATGCTCCACCAAGCTTCCACGCCAAACTTTACCACATCCCCAAACATCACACTGCCTGATCCGATGCTTCCCGTCGGCTTGATCACCGCCCGCGCCCGAGAAGACTCGAACCCGGATTACGATCTCAACGCTTGGTCGCACTCGGGCCCCGTCCGCAAATCTCGCCAGCTCCACATGAACTATCTGACTTCTGTCACTTTGTCTTCTGAAATCTTTCCGCTGGATGCAGTGGGCGGCGTGTTGCTCTACATAAAAGCAGAGCTGGTGAGACAAGGGTTGAGTTTTCCTTGGTGGTATGTCATTGGCACCGACTGGGACAAGGAGAACGGCGACGACGGTATCGAGACAGAGGGCATCTGTTATTTGGCAGAAAGATTGGGCTGGGGTTGTTGGGGTTTGGGTGGGGATTGGCATGTCGTGCATCAGAGTTGATCAGAGTTTTTCTTTTTTTTCTTTTTTTTTGGATATCGTTTCTCATTTCATCTCTTTTTTCACGATTAGAGTTGATCGTTTCTTGCCACAGTGATGCTCTTGATTGTCCCCATCGTTGCACAGTGGCATATGGCTCTGTCCATGTAAACCGAAAGCAGTGTGACTTCTTCGCACTAGTGCAATCAACGTGATCACAACAAGACATTCTCCGCCTGCGTATCATTTGTATCCCCTCACACCATCTCCGCGCTTTTATCTCAAAACTCGTCCTCTCGCTTCCTCTTCCCCATTTGTCCCTCCTCATCCTTGACAGTATATACCACCTCTTCGTCTCCTCCATCTCCATCGTCCTCTCCTTTGCACATTTCATCTCTCATACCCTCCAACTCTCTCACCACTCCCTCGCGTTTGGACTCTGCAGCCATTTCTTCCAAAAACTCTTGTCGTTCTTTGGCTTGTTTGTCCAGTAACCGATAATACTCAATCACTTCGGGCCTAAGAGTCAAGTCTTGGAGGTTACACGAGTCCCTGGCTGTTGCGAGGGATTTGTTCGCCATGCGTGTGTGTGAAAGCGCAGCAACAGGTTCATATTCTCCAGAGTGAGATTCTTCAGACTCATGCTCGATGATTTGAGTGTCACTAGGCTGCAGCGATGAGACTGCAGACTTTTCTACTAGTCCGGCATCAAGGGGTGATTTCTGTTTGATGGGAAACACTGCAGAGGACAAAAGCCGGCCAGTTGAAACATGATCCTCAGGGCTATTTCGTTGGATCTCATTGACTGGACTGCGGCTGTTTGTACTAGCTTCTAGCTCGTCAATGAGCTGTGTACCTGCACTTGACAAAGAGGACGGGAAAGAGTCCGGATGGTCTATGGTCGCATCGTCGTCAGACAATCTGGCCATGAAAGTTAGGGGCCTTCTGTTTGTGCGCCTTTGCCACTTGCGTTGGTCTTGAGGTTGTTTGACTTTGCCAGACGAATGCCGAGCAACAGGATCCAAACACCCTCCAGGAACGACTTTTTGAGCATCAAGACCAACTTTGCTAGATCTTATTGGACTGCTTTCCGATTGCACTGCTGGCGCATCATCAAACGTAGCCATCAAATCCGCAAATGTCGTTTCTGCTCGCGAACGAGCAGATGGCTCTAACGAGGGCCTTGTAATAAACACTTTCCTTCTTGCATCTACACGTCGCTGTCTGCTTGGTTGGCCTCCCTTCGCGGTTGCCTCGATCCTTCTGGGCTTCAGTTGAAGGTTGGATGGCGAGTAGTGTGCTTGATCTGTATGAACTCACATTCTCTTTGCCGGTTTGTGGGCTTCTGGTAAGCAGTTGCTACCCGAGAGCTTGAGGGTTCGTGATGGGAAGTAGAGGATCGCTCATGGTGGTATGCTGCGATGAGTTGGATGCCATTGTCTGGATCAACGTTTCGTTTTGTCAGTTTGTTGTTGTTGTTGCACCGAATGTGGAATAAAAGTGAGGAAGCAAAGAATTTCGTGTGCGAGAATGCTACGAACGCCATGTGATGCGATTGGCAAGTTTAGAGCCCGAACGGAGGGTGTTACCGAGTGGGAAAGCGCACGACATAGCTCTTTCCAACCCCTTAAAGCTTCACACCTTCATCCATACGATCCTCTTCCTCCAGCTCAGCGAGTTCCTCCTCCAACTGCTTGACCAGTGCCTCACTGGGAAGCACATCCTTCACATCCTTGACAACCTGTTTGAGCATTCTGTGGTCTTCATCGTTGAGGCTGTGAGCGATGTTGAGAAGCTCGGTCAGAGGTGATTTGGTGTCAAGAGAGTCCTCGTTGTAGTCGGCGCAGGCATTTTCGAAGAGAGCGTCGAAGTTTTGGAAGTTGCGGTCGCGGCTCTCGATGTGGTCTTCGAGCTCTTGGATGATGACGGTTCTGGCAGGCGAGAGCTCTTTGGCCTGTAATAAGAGTTAGTGATGATTTTGTAATGAGAAAATGAGCACATACAAGTGCAATCTTGGCTCTAAGTGCGACTTTGGCAAGAGTTTCGTTCACTCTGGCCTTGACCAGGTTCTGGACTCTGATTTCGATGACGTCGTCCAGCTCGTCGATGATGGTCTTCTTGATGCTACGAATGGTAGCGTCGGTCTTGAGCATGCTTTCCACGGTGTCTCTCGCCTGTGATGCGACGAGACCTTTGAGAGTGTTGTCGAACGCTTCGTCGATGTTACTGCGGAATTGAGAAGACATTCTGAGATCTATCAGCATGAGATACATGTAAATGTGCTTGAGAGGCTCTACTGGATTGTTTGCTGCACAAAGTCTTGATCGCGCGTCGAGCCGGGTTGTTGCAAAGAAACGGGCGCGCACAGAAGATTGGAAGAGCAGTGAAGTCTGAAAGGGTATCCCATGGTTGCACAGGGCGATTCGCCGAGAGCTCTCGGCGACGACATCATCGACACGGTTATGGCCCTGTAGCCGCCAGAGACCAGGAAGGCTGCTTTCTCTCGAGCGTATGTGGTTGGGAAGATGTCCCGTAGCAGTTCGAGGCGCAGATAGGCCATCTTGGTGACAGCATCAGTTGATGTCTACATAGGATAATCAACCGGGACCGCTAGTATCGAGGCTCAAGCGAAATGCCTAGATTCTGAGTTCCGCAAGCCCTCAAATACTGGTTTGTCGATATCTCCAACGCTTTCGCCTTGTGCTGTCAGGACGGCCACATTCTTGCAGAAAGTTGAACTGTAAAAACGAAAAATCTGAAATCCATCAGCTGCAAGCACCAAGAAGTATACCAATAGCAAAGCGCAGTATTTTTCGTGATTTGAGATGGGGCCAAGGAGAGTAGTCCAGAAGACGACTCTCTTTGGACAAGTCCACGAAACCAAAAACCATCATGCTTCGCGATAGTAGTAGATTGCAGCATATGGCGACTCGGATATTCGACCACTTACACACCCTTCTCGAGCGCGTGAACCGCTCACTTTTCTTGATATAAGACTCACTCACCGATTCAGAGATCTTCTCCTCTTGTCGCGCAACCACATCAAATCCAGTACGACAACATGGCAGCACCATCATCTGACTTACCTCCTAACCCTTACGCGCCACCAGACGATGCTACCGTCCAGCAATGGCAAAACAAAGCAGCAAATGTGCGCGCCAATCTCATCGTTCCTGAGCAACATGCGCCGCAAACAACCGCACAAACTGATCAAGAAGGCCCACACCAAACCAATATGCATACATACCCTTACGCACCCAACAACAGACTCGAAAACACATCTACGGAAGTCCACGCAGGCGCCAACACCGACGGCCATGTCGAACAAGACCAGGAATTTGGGCCCTACACGTCTAGTGCTCTGTTGGGACCAGATAGTATTTGGCGTGTAGGCGCACCAGAGATTGTTGTCCAGTGGATGAATGGCAAAGGCTCAGGCGATGCAGCTGAGGTTCCGAGTGAGATACAAAGCGCCGACGGAGAGCGTTTTGATGTCCCTGAAGTTACGAAAGAGTTCGCACCTTCCCAACCAGATCGTTTCCATGATACTGTCGAGCGCCAAGTCGAGTCCCCGATGGCTGTTCGCTCAATCACCCACACAGATGGTTCTGCAATGGGTCAGATCTTACCATCAACCGCGATATCCCGAACAAACCCATCTCAGCCATCCCATTCTTCTACCATCATCGCTCCTCATTCTTATCTGCCGGAGGAAATGGCCACTACCCAACCCGGCCTGTCTACAGAAACTGTAGCTAAAGCGAGCGAACCCACAAACCAGTCGCCAATTGAAGTTTCATCTGACTTCAACAGTGGGCAATCCACACCCGAGACTCACGAGGAGACCGGGACCGTTCTGTCAAGACTTTTCAATCCTCAGCAGAGCGAAGATGTCCTCGAGACCCACCGCCTAGCCCGTCGCGTAGCACGAAAGATGAGATGCGAGAGAACTAATACAGACCATAACTCTCGCGTCTTCAGCATCGCGAAACATCTCTGTTTGGCTCCAAGAGAGCAGCGCGGCCGAAATTTCAACCGCTTCCTTGAAATACTAGACTTCACCGATACAAAAACGAAGTTCAGAGCCCAAAACGGTTTGCGCGATCTGATTGCGTCCGGCCCTGCTAGAGGGTTTGATCAACCGAACAAGGCCGTCGCACAGTGGGTCGCAATAATGATCAGACACAGCATCAACAAGGCCAATGCCGCCGCTCAGGACCTCGGAAAGCAGCCCACCAAGGCTGTGGTGGATGGCAAAATGGAAATAAGCATCGGCGACAATCCTGGAGCTCCATTCTGCAGAGAGGGAGTGCACAAACTCAAGTGCGGCCACGACTCGTACTCTGATGAAGAGTGCGGCATGAATTGTTATACCGTCGGTTGTTTCTGGGACGCGCCATTGAGGGAGGTTGCTTGCATGAATTGCGCGGGAAACGAAGCCAGAATGCAGGGGATCGTGAGGGAGAAGAAGATAGCAGGACTTATCAACGACTGGCAGGTTGTCGAAGACGGAGAGGATCAGGAGATTGCCGAACAGGAGGATTACTCGGTTGATAGCAGACCCCATTGGCCTGATGGATGGCTGTTGAACGCCTCAGAAACGTGGCCCGGTCCTAGATAAGTGGAGGACACTCATGCCTCGCGATTGGAGAGTTGGAGCTTCAAACAATCCTTGAGAAAACCGACAGCGTACCTTGGGCAGAACATAGGCACAGCAGTCTGCTCGTGCAAATCAGGCATTTTATTTGTCGATAGCGTATACCAGTCTTGCGACTATCTCGACTCTGCACAAAGATGACCACTTGTCATACTTGCCACTAGTCGACGATCATGATTCTACCGTCCCTGCGCAGAGCCCATGATGCAGTCCGGACGAAGTTGGGTGCGAGGCTAGGAAGTTTGTCTAAGAAAAGGAGAGAGATTGGGAAGCTTGAGCTCGGACAGCCGGCAAACTGTCCGCGGCTTTTCTTCGTGGAGAATAAAAAGAAAAAATCCAAAATTCTTCCCCCCAAATCGTGCTACCAAGTATCCAATAGATCATGTGGATATGCGTATCACTTGCTGAGACTCCACTGACTGATCCATTGCTCTAACAGCTTGGCATCAACACATCGCGAGCCCTCGAGAGCCGGGCTTAACTTGACACTCTGAGAGCAATCCACCGAGAGATGCCTAATATCTGTTTGGGATATCTTCTCGAAGAAGTCCACCAAGCCCGCAGCTGGGCCAGATTCTTCTCGCCTCTCATGGAGACTTGTCTTCAATCTTGTGATCCATTCGTGCAAATTCAATCTTTCCAGATCGCAGTAGGACCTGAGATCGGGTAGTAGGTCGCTCCAGGTAGTAGATTGCGGGTTCACAATGTTATACACTTGACAAGAGACATGACCGACAGCAGGAGCTAGCATGATTTCGCACACCGCAGTTGCTGCAACATCAACAGGCAACCAGTCGATCTTCTCCAAAGAGCCCAGCGAAGAAGGAACGGCTCCCAATCTCGAACACGACGCTAGCATAGCCGGTAGCCATTCTTTCTCTGGCCAACAAGGTACTTGTCCACCCCATGACTCATGATTGAGGACTCCACCAAGCTGACCAAGACGACAGATCACGCTTTTTGCGCCATTTGAATCAGTCTTGGTTGCTATTAAGCGCTCAGCAACCAGCTTTGACTGCGTATAGCCCATCGGCTCGGCTGCCAGCCAGTCGCCAACGACCTTCTCTGGAACATGCGAAGTGTTATTGGAAACAGTACCAATGGTCGAGATGAACACATATGTCGGTTTGCGATCAGCAGCTTCGCACAGCTTCATCAGCTCAGTGGTCGCCTGAATACAGGGCTCAAATTTGGACAGTGGCATGCAAAAGTCGACTGGCCAGGCGTTGTGAATGACATGCGTGACGTTCTTCTGCAATAGCGACCAGTCTCCTTCTGAAAGCCCAAAGCGTGGCCGAGTATAGTCCGCTTGGAAATGACGGACAGACCTGGGATACATCATGCCCTCTTGCACAGTCAGATCACTCTGTGTTGCTTGAGCATTTAAGTCCCGATTCAGACAAAGGATCGTATCGATATTTTTGTGATCCAAAAGCTGGACGAGAAGCTGGGTACCTAAGTGACCAGTTGAGCCAACAAGAAGTACTGTAGCTGTCTGAGGGATTCCGGGTTGCTCGTTTTGCGAGTGGAAATCGTACAGCATCTGCATTGTCTTTACAAAATCTTCGTACCCAGCTGTCAAGCCACAGATGTAGCATGACAACAAGTCGATGCTCGGACAATCATAGACTGTTTTTGTGGTCATAGGCTGTTGCATGTGCAGAAAGGCGGTTCTGAGCTTTCGCGCTATTGTCATTGCGTGAAGCGAATCTAAGCCCAGGTCGAAGAAGCTCGTACTAGACAAGATTGTCTGGTACCTTGAAATGTCCTGGACAATCCTTGCAACGATTTCCTTCACACTAGGTAAATCCATAGGGCGGTCAACACTCTCCATGGCAGAAGCCGGACCTTCACGCAGATGGTAGAGTTGGTCGAGCTCTGCAGCAAAGTGCTCAAGGGTTCTTCTGCGTTGCACAGTGCCTTTGTCGGCTCGCACCATTTTCTTGCCTTGCTTTGCAATCACCACCATGTCCTTCATCAGACGTCCATACTCGGGACTATCTTCATTGGCTTTCTGAACAGTAGGCCATAGCTCTTCGACAAGGTCTTCATCTGCTTTGTCATCTTCACTAGACTCAGTCGAAGATAACTCAACAAGCAAAGCACACTGTTGGCGACCCTGGCCACAGACAAGAGCTGCTTCTATGGCTGGATGTGAGTTACTGATCATGCCCTCCACCGAGACTGGATTGAACTTTTCGCCATTGCTGAGCACGATGATATCGTCTTCGCGGCCTTGCCACAACCACAAGTCTGGTTTGTTGGGATGCCTGGAGAAGAGATCTTTGGTGTGGTACTCCTGCAATTCAGGATACATCCAGAAGACAGGCTGATATTCGGCAAAATCAGACTTTCGCTCAATGACCAGTTCGAACAAGTCTTGAGAGTACGGGCGGTAGAAACCTCCAGCACAAGGGCTGAGTTTGATGTATGGCCAGTATTCATGCTGCACGACTTCGACTGGGAAGAACCCAGTCTCTGAGGAGCCAAAGACCGTGATGAGTAATGTGCCGGAGGGAATGAAGTCGCCCGCAGCTTTGGGTAATGGCCCTCCCCCGTACATCACACAACTACACTTAAGTAGGTTCTTGAGGTACTCCTGATTGCCAGCCATATCTGCGAGGATGGATGGAGGCATAATGCTAGCTTCGATATTACAGTGAAGAAGCATGTCGTTTGCCAATTCAACCGTCAAAGGCACCGGAGGCGGTAGAACAGTAGAAATGCTGTTCCAGATGGACAGGAACAACGTGCTCAACGCTGAAGCATGAAACATAGGGAAAAGCAATAAAGTTCTCTTGCCACTATAGAGGCTGGTCTGAATCGAACGACCAGTGAGATGCTCAATTTTGCTGAAAGCATCCAAAGTTGCTACTGCACCATGGCTCATGGTGATCAGTTTCGGTATTCCAGTACTTCCTGAGGTATGAAATACTGCGAGCGAGTCGTTCTTGGCTTCCTCAAAGGTCTTTTTCCAAGGATACTTGTGTACAGCACCAGCATCTAGGAAGAATGCCACCTCAGGGAAGTCCAAAGTCTGCATCTGTTTTTCTGCAAGCACGGTCATCAGCAAAGTTGAGTGCATTGGGGCGTCAGTAGGCATTAGAAAGATATTGCAATCAGCTTGTACGAGCAAGTCGACCATTGCAGCCGAACTGTTTCTGGGCGAAGCGAAGAACATCTGATCCAACCCTTTAGCAAGATAAAGAGATCATGTGCGAAAGAACAACATACCTTGTAGCCTGCCTTACAAGCTCCAAGCACCAGGAAAAGGTATCTCAGATCGTGTGGACCAACGTAAGCCAAAGTTGGGAACCCATGACCAGGTCCTAGTTCTTTGTGTATCCACCAGGCACATCTGTCAATTGCTATCGCGAGGTCTCGATAAGGGACTCGGTGGAGTCCGTTTTCGATGGTAGCAGAGTTTGGTGTCTCGACAAAAATCAGATCAGGGTCGTCTCTCGCAAGCTGATCAACGAAATGAGGAAGCAATCGATGACCGCAGGTAGCCATGATGAGACCTTGATGTTGCTAACGAGTTCAAAGTTGTAAGAGGACAGGCTCGTCTCTTGAAGTACGAGAATCATAACCAGACGGGCTGTATCACAAAGAAGTGGGGGTATGTTGTCCATGCGAGTACCCGTGGGCTTCTGTGCTTGTTGCCTTATTACAAATGGCTTGCACATATTGACGGTGCAGAAATACCTGCACGGAAAGTCGAAAGCCACGTCGATAAGCATGTCCATCCCAAGTCTGAGGTGATGTATGCAAGTTGGATCCAAAAAAAACCTAATGAGGAAGTTGCACAGAATGCAGTCTGCTCTGTTGTGACCAGAGCCGAATGAAACCTGGTTGCACTCAAGGTTGACGTACCCAGACTTCGATACCACGAGATCGCAATTTTGCGGATTCGTTGGAAACTGGCCTATCGGTCTTCCCATTGACTTGATTGCGAGACATGCTGGTAGACAACAGGTCATCAGAGGTCGAAGGCTGGAGAAGGATTCGTGTTGTGTTACATGGCTTTGGTTGGGTTTACCAGCGTCGCAACCGCCGTTCTGATGGTCATCAACGTCAACCAAACTCCAAGTTGCACTCTTGAACCATAAGTCATGGAAAACCATGTCGGGAAGAGCTTCCTTTTTTTCCTGCCAAACATTTCGACAGCTACATGTCCAACTTCTGGTAAGTGGTTGACAACACCTGAACTCAGACATGCGCGCATGGATACACCGGATCAACGGCCCACCTGTTCCCCGGTTCGTTATCTTGTTACAGTATCAGTCAGACAAATTATCGATACTCTACCCATGCTGTCGGGTCGCAGACTGTGAAGGGCATGATGAGGTCTGAACACATCAGAAAACGTGCTTCTCGCGAACATGCGAGGTCCACCTTTTCCCACCGAAGCCGGCTGCGGACAAGGAACTGGGCACCGTTTGTCCGCAGCCACCACCACATTCTTATCCTTAAACCCTCTCCGCATACGTGTTGGCGCTTTCTGCATATATTTTGACGCATATCTGAAGCTTTGCCGTCGCGAATTGGGTTTTTACAACTGCACCAGGTTATGCTTCTTCTTCTGTCATGAACAAACAGAGCAAGAGCGAAGGTCAAAAAGAATAATGGCAAATATTTCGGCGAATGATCGTCCGGGCCGCTAAAGCATTACCCCACACTGCCAAGCGAAGTCCATTGAGCCTGATGACGTGCCAAGCTCATTTTTGCCGACCTCTTCTCTCATGTCATTCCGTGCGAACACACCGTGTACTGCTTGGTTGTTTAAGTGGGAGGCTTTACAGAGTGCTTTCGTTTGACACAGACAATATCTCATATGAAGTAATACGCCTATTAAGATGAAGCCTCACGAGCCATAACAGCTATCAAGGTGGATCCGCTCGAATCCGTTTCTGGAGCCAAGATAACATTGAAACGGTGGGACGTCGCCGCCAACTCAAAAGTCTACGGCAAGGCGTTTATTGGCGGGCATTTACGGCCGTTCTCTTGCAGTTCACCTGTCTGATGACTCGAGCAGAACCAGTACAGTTTACCGAGGACCGAGCGCATCTATTTCTTGTCCAAGATGGTGTCAGGAAAGGTTCAGGGTCTTGGGGACTTTCTTAAGAGGCCTGTCGATCCCGCCCAGGACCTCCTGGATCATCGACTCTAGGAATGGCAATTATACCTTTGCTTTACGCTCTCGTATGGGTATCAGTCACCTGGATACTATACAAAGGTCTCAGTCTATTGTATCTTCGCCGACAGCATGCCATCAAGTCTCGGAAGCTGGATTGCGAGCCAGCACCACTTTGGCCCGCCACAAATCTGGGAATCTCGACAATCAAGCAGATGATGGCGGCTCAGAAAGCAGGTCGTTTCCCCGCCTATCTGCGTGAGCGAGAAGAAGTCTTGTCAAAAGCGGAAAATAGACCTGTGCACACCATGCGGCTGTCCATTCTGGGCAACAAGGCTCATTTCACGTCTGACCCCAGGAACATTCAAGCTTTGCTTGCCACCCAATTCAAAGACTTTGGACTGGGATCTGCCAGGATTGGTAACTTTGGTCCTCTCATGGGCGATGGCATCGTAGGTTCCTGGAATCATCATGAGGACAATATCCGCGCTGACTGTCTCAAAAGTTCGCATCTGACGGGAAACGATGGGAGCATTCACGAGCTCTCCTGCGCCCTCAATTCGCTCGAGACAACATCAGTGATCTTGATCTCGAAGAGGTTCATGTGCAAAACATGATGCAAGCTCTTCCGGTGAATGCAGATGGATGGGTACAAGAGACTAACGTCCAGCTTCTCTTCTTCCGCTTGACTCTCGACAGTTCTACTGAATTCTTGTTCGGTGAGAGCATCGACACTCAGCTTGCTGCCATGAGAGGTGGAGAGGCTGGCGCAGCTGCAGCTTGGAGAGATGAGAGAGTCTTCGGGACTGCTATCGACAGCTCACAGGGCTACCTGTTCAAAGGTGCACGATTTGGCAATTACTACTGGATGGCACACGACAAGCAATTCAAGAGACTCTGCAAAGACGTTCACAACTTTGCCGACTATTACGTGGAAAAAGCGCTCAAAGCACACGCCTCTGAGAAGAGGACGGCTTCGCCATCGAGAAAATTCGTCTTCCTTGAGGAACTCGTTGCTCAGACGCAGGACCCTATCGAATTGCGCACCCAACTACTCAACATCCTAATTGCTGGTCGCGACACTACCGCTTGTCTACTCAGCTGGATGCTTCTGCTATTGGCCAAGAACCCTGATGTATTTGAGAAGCTCCGCGCAATCGTCATCCACGATTTTGGTAGCTATGAGAACCCGAGAGACATCAGCTTCACCTCGCTCAAAGACTGCCAGTACCTTCAACATTGCCTGAACGAGGCCCTCCGCGTCTACCCAGTAGTCCCTATGGATGGCCGCCGTGCTCTAGTTGACACTACAATCCCTCGCGGCGGCGGCGTGGACGGCCTCTCACCCATCTTCATCCCTAAGGGCACCGACGTCAGCTACTCAGTTTATGTCATGCATAGACGCAAGGACATCTGGGGTGAAGATGCAGATGAGTTCAAGCCGTCGCGGTGGACGTCTAAGAGACCTGGTTGGGATTACTTGCCATTTAATGGCGGTCCTAGAATCTGCATCGGTCAACAATTTGCTTTGACCGAGGCCAGCTATGTCATGGTCAGACTGCTGCAACGTTTCGACAAGATCGAGCCTACAGGACCGACGCTGGATGCCGAGCCCAAGATGCGCTTGACGCTTACCTGCTGTCCTGCAGATGGAGTGTGGGTGAAGATGAGACAGGCAAAAGACGTCGCCTCTCACTAGATGTTCCGTCTGAGATTATGTTTACGAGTCATGATTCAATGTACCAGAAAGAACTTGTGCGTCAAACGAGATTTTAGCGTATAGCTTCAGATATCAATTTTAATGTCAATGCCAAATTTCTGTTCTCGAGATGTACTCCAATCAAACAATCACTGAGCATTACTCTTACAAGTCCAAGACCCATTTCCCCCATCAGACGCGATCGCGGTACCCGAACTATACAACCCAGCCACACACACCGTAGCGCCAATAGCAATAACAACCCAATTCACACAGAACAGTGCAATCTGCTTGGGACCGCTGAACCAGTGGCCGTGATTCAAGAACAGACCAAAGACTCCAGATAGCGTGTAGGTGAAATGAGAAGCAAACAGAGCACTGATCAAGCCGAGTAGATCATTGAAGTTCGGGATTGACTCTGCGATGATCCAGGCGATGACCCAGATGGTAAGCGTGATGCCGGTCCAGGCTAGGGTGCTGGTTTTTGTGCGACGGGTCATGTGTGTCGTGCCTCTGAAGCAGCGGACAAAGATATACTTCGCAGCCACGTGTCCGTAGATTATGCCAGCGATGATGATCTATTGCAGTCAGAACAAGCTGCGTTGTGGTCGTGGGCGGTTTAAGGAAGGTGGCGGGTGTTGACTTACGGTTGGGATGGCAATGCCCCAAGCCACTTTTCTCACGATCGGACCTGCCGAACCCAGAGCCGGAGAATCGACACTCGGGCCAGCATAGACGTAGATTACCGTTGCGGCGATGATGTACAAACCGATATCCCACATCTGCAAAAAGACCAAAGCCTTTGTCCAGTCTTTGGCGGGATTCTTCATCTCGGCCAAGAAGCCAAAGAAGCATGAGTGTCCGGCATAGGCGAATACGATATTGCTGACCGAGACGAACGCATCCGTGAATGGTAGCACTGTCGTAGTCTGCAGAGGTGTGTTCCCTCTCGGCTTCTGAATACCGATTGCAATCATGCTTATCAACACCGCCGAGAAAATTGAGATGAATGAACCGATTGACATCCAGGAGACTCGTTTCAAGGTCCTAGGCAGGTCGAATATGAAGAAGACCACTAACCCGATGACAGCCCAGACCACGGTGCAAGTGGCGCTGTCAGTGATGGTGTTCAGACAAATGGTCCAAGTCAAGATATGGCTGGCCATTGTAAATATCAGGAAGATGGTTTGTGCTCCGCCAAAGACTTCTCGACCGATAGCACCCATCTTGAGTGGCTTAAAAAGAATCTCACCAGCATCCGCGAATGAGACAACCTATACTGCCTTTAGTGTTTGTCCAGTTGCGTTTCGCATGGCTTGCCAATGGCTTACCCAAGGATACTTCATACGAAACTGGCCGATCACCCATCCAGTATATGTGGCGATGATACCGAGCCCGATGATTAGAATGAGTCCAGGAGCAAAACCCACTCTCGCAAGCACAGAAGGCAATGAGAGAATGCCGAGCGATATCGTTTCTGCAATCATGACTATTGCATGTTAGAAAAGAGTAAAACCACTCATCAGTGACACATACTCATTGAAGCTTGCCTAGAAGATGGTTAGTACAAGCCCAAGGCTGACAAGCTGGCACTGTACATACCACCACTCCATAGACTGATAATCAATCTCTGCATCCTGAACATCGCCCTCATCTACACTCTCTTTTCGTGCAAAAGGGTCCTCATATTGACTGTTCTTCCGCCGCGACATGGATGACCTGCGTCTTTCTGTGCTCGGTCTGGTTATATCATCGCCGTGTTCTAAGCTATCTCTTTTCTCTGGGTCCTCAAAAGACATCCTGACTTGGCAAAAAGTATTGTCGTGTGTTGATCGTAAAATGAACAACTCTTGGAGAAGAGATGAAAGCACTCGAGCGTCGATTATTTTGTCCAACCTAGATCCCATGTACTGATGTACCTTGGGAATGGCATCACAAGGCTTACATGACGTAGGATCTCCATTTCAGGGTGAAAGAATGGTCGATCTCCAGCGCAAGCTTTGCGGAGAAATCTTGAAAAGCAACCAAAATCACTTAAAGTGGATAATCGATGCTTGGTAGATCGACATTCAGTAGTAGAGATGTGGAGAGCCTTTTGGTGTCATCGCACTCAGGTGTTTCAATTTGCGAGTTGTTCGATGGACAATAGGTCATTCTGTCTGATTGGCGTACCCCATGAATCACCACCAAACCCCGAGGTGATCTCCGAACGTATCCATCGCGACTATTTGAGGCGTTCCTCTATTTGCCAGCCATCTCTCTGACAAGACCGGCATTCACCCAGCCTCGAGCAAAATTTCTGCCACTGAACAAAAGAATCGTGATCCACCAGACACGACCGATCCAAGCATCATGCCACATCTCCAAGGGCAGACCTCGCTTCTTTCTCCACGACATGACTTGTCTTCGAATGCCTTCTTCAAGTACGACTGCGAAGCCATTGGCAGCGAAGAACTTTGCTTCACCCAATGCACGGCTCCACTCGCCTCCAAGCACAGATCTGACTGCGAATGAGTGGACAAAGGCGGACGAGATGAACCCTCCTAGCACTTTTCCAACATCGGCAGGCTCGTCGCTACGTTTGCCGGTGAGCTTTCTTTCAATCCACTCGCCAGGCCAAACGCCGTAGACCAGGAAGAGCCTTGCAAACAATCTGTGCCAGCCGTATGACCAGAAGCCTCGGACAGATTTGATATCCCAGATGCGTGTGCTGTAGAGAGGCGGGAAGAAGGCGAGAGGTGAAGGGGCCAGGGGGCTGAGCAAGATTGCGGCCATGGAGTGGGCCACAGAGAAAGCAGCCATGAGAAACGCACCCAGAGCTGCAGTCAAGAGCAGTTGAAGCCACAGAGGCAGACGGCTGTCGAACAAGTCCTCTGTGTGGACGCCAAATTCGGCTTCTGGGGCACCCTCGAGGTAGTTCACATAAGTAGTCCTGATAATGGTGAAACACACAGCCAGAACAGGACCAACATGGAAGATGATGGAGTGGAAGCGATTTTTGGCTGTAGGTAGCCAGGTCTTCCTTGAGTGTCGAACATCAGCTGTCGTCCAGGTGAATCCGATACCGCGCATGCTGGTTTCGAGCTCGAGAGCCCAAGAGGCTCGATCTAGAAAGTTGTAAGGCCAACCTTCTTCGCTGGTCGCTAGTTCGTATACTGGCTTCATCTCACTGAGGTCTGAGAGCTTCTTTTCGAGTACAAAGTATGAATCTGCGAGTGAGCCACGTCGCGCATGTATAGCAGCGTCAGAGACAGCACCCGTGACAGACTTTTCGTCGAGTTTTGCCTCAGCTGTGATTTTTGCATCGACTTGAGGTGCACTATGAACATCCAGGGGCATGGGAGTATGTGTTCGGGAGATATGCTTATAGCGAACCCGACGAGGGATGTGTCCAAAGCCATAGGGACTGATAAAGAAGGCATCCAGAACTCGACATCCGCCATAAAGACCAACCAGAGCGAGTTGGTAGTTGAGTCCGATGCTTTGAGGCACATAATATGCCAACGGCAGTCGGAAAAACAACACACCCGCTAGTAGAGCCAGAGCATTGCGAAGTAGCTTGATCGCGACCGTATCGACGGCCTGCGGTGGTGAAGGTGGTAAGAAAAGTAATGCCAGAAAATAAATGATCGGAGGCAGGACCGCGGCTTCAAACGTCAAGGGTTTCGTGTTCGGAACGGGCTGCAGCCCAGCTCTTGGTGTCGCATCGAAAATGCTAGAGAATAGCGAAGATAGCGGAGATGTCATGGTAATCTGTACCACATGTGCAATGCAAGAGACAGGTGATGGCGCTTAAAAAGAGCTTCCATCTTCTGCGAGCCTTTTTTGGTTGATGGAAAAACAATGAACATGGAAGATGTCATCGATGGAAAACGCTCGTGGCTTTGCCATTTTGCGGGCCGTAGATCGGGCCGCGAGATCGGCCCACCCTTCTACAGCACTCTTTCTAACTCCTCTAACACTTTTCCTCCTGTACAGTATATAAACTTTGTGAGTCTGCTACCTTGTTTCCAAGGTGAGTTAGAAAATGATGCAAAGCCCAAGTCTGATTTCTGGAATCACTGGCAACCAGCACCGCTTTCCGACATCGACCATCACCATCAGGACTGTATAATTCGCTTTTTACGGTCATGGATTGGAATCACGAGTACACTAAAGCGTCCGACTTCTCATGTTGGATTGCATGTCGTCTGCTCCCCGCGATACGCCACGGATCACAGACTGTTGTGTCGTCCTCAAATATCACTCGACTGAGGTTTACGCTGCTCATCGTGCATGGCATACGTGCTCACGCGGAGGATACCATGAAGAGGCGTGGATGATGGCGCTTGTTAGTGATCACAAATGTGATCGGGACTTCGGGGTCTTCGCCGCTGACTTTCTCGCAAGCTCTCTTAACCTGCGGAACCTCAATTTGCTTGACGTGAGGAAATTGTCCTTCGCTGACTCCATCACGAAAGAACAGGATGCTATTTGGTAGCTTTCCGTTCTTGACTCTGTAAGCCTCTAGTCTTTCGACCATCATGCTTTCGAGATCGTCAATGATCTCTTGCTTGCCGAGCTGCAGTCTTACACTTCCAGGATATTGTGAATAGGCGGCATCTGTGCTGGCGACGACTGCTGCAATCGATGGAGCGGCCTCAACTGCAGTCTGGCCAGGATGAGTAACGTCGGCGCCAGCAATCATGGTGTTGGGTGGGAGCTCCAGTGGGACAGTCTGGTTAGTACCCTTGTACTTGATGTTGACTTTAAGTGCAATGTTTCCAGCGAAGCTTCTTTTACCAAAGGATTGGAGCTTCTCTGATCTGATGACCGTAGTAAAAACGCCTACACACTTCTCAAAGATCTTGATATCTGCAAATGCCTCTGACTCGGCCCCCGGACCGTCAAGGATCACGAAAACGTGCTTAGGGTGAACGTTCTGCTTCGGCATCCAATCGCACATAGTACCAGGCTTGGAATCGTCGAGCACTACGGCTTTGGTAAGCCTGGTATCGTAGCCGGGTCCACAGTTTTTGTTCACATTGACGATCAATGCTCTGCACTGTCGCTCGATTCCTGAGAGGCTTAAGTTTGAGAGACTTCTGCGAATCAAGAAAATGGCAGGGTCGAAAGGGATCGGAGCCTTGAGCTTCTGTCCTTGAAGGTTCCAAACGCCATCTCTGGTCTTGTCAGCTGGGATGCAATTTGGCGAGCTGGTAAGGGTTTCGGGGAGACGATCCAGGAAACGTAGTCAGTGTAGAAAAGGACATCTTCACCGCAGAGAGCCGCCGACTTTGGAGGCAAGATGTTGGAGATGATCTGTCTCAGAAGTTCGCGGTTGGTGATGGCTTTATCGCCTTGCTTGGCGCTGACTGTATAACGACAGATGGTTTCTGGGTATCGAGTGACCTCGAAAAAGTTGGCCTGAAGGGGCAGCGTCGTGGTTCTGTAGTGCGCGTTGGAGTCATTGTGGTTAAGCACAGGGTAAGTGGTCTGGGTTGACTGTATTCGGAGTGAGCTAGACGTCAAAAACTTGGGATCAAAGGTTAACATACTTCTGTCAGCGCTGCCGACATGTTTGCCATGTTTGGAGGCGTCTGGCGCGGTGATGCTGCGCTGCCTGACGCCATGTTGTGTGATTGAAGGATAAGCCAATGACGGAAGAGGATTGAAGGGGTAGTGAAAAATAATTTGAATAAATGAGGAATGAGAGATGGATGGAAGAGGAAGTGGAGATTCAATGGAAGAGGAACAGGTTTTATAGGGCTGGCGGAGGAGAAGAGGGAAAAGAAGATGGAGAACTTCATGCGACAACGCTGCCTGGTTCAAAGTGATGCCGCCAGCTTCTAGCATATGCACTATCACTGTATTGTTCACCTGGAAAGCGCCGTGTCTGTCTTGCTCCTTCATACCGCTTCTACGATGAAGTCGGAGAAGCTTCAATGAGACAATCGCTCCTTTTCACTCTGAATGGACGAGCTCAGTAGAGCAATAACATTGCCAGAGAACTCGTTCGCCGCGGAAAGAATGTTCGACTACCGAATCAATATCGTTATCTTTTAGCTTTCGATTGGGACAAGTTCCACCCAAGGCTTCAAGAAGTCGTCTTAGACTCTGTCTGGTGAGTATGGAGCCATAACACCAGATTGTAAACTCCCGACATCTACAGCAAGGCAATGATCACTGCCAACTGCTTGCTGTCGGATCATCCATGGCAAACTTGGCGCTGTATTGTAAGCATGTACACTGCAGCCGTGACTCCCTTCTCATCAGACCAAAGACTTGCGACACTGTCTCATATTGGCTCTTTGATTGTTGCTATAAGCAAAATGATACTTATGTCACCAATACCAGCTTCCCTGGAGCTCATGGGGGAGAAGGAATGGCGTTGTCTACCATCGTGCACAATATCTCGTTTACTGGAGTACGAGAAGCCCGTCATATAATAACTTTTTGTACGAAACGAAGCGTGGAGAGGAAATTATTTGGCCATCAAATCCTCTGTCGTCTCGTTCTGAACAATCAAGAAGACAAAGAGCCATATCCCGATCCTCAAAACCACCCGCCGGATCTCGGCCAAACATCGGCAATTCTCATTCTAGCCCCATTTTTCCGGATCCATCATGCCATCCAACACAAAGATCAAACAAAGATTACGTTGCGCCGCAGAAGCCTGGAATGGGTCAACGGTGGGTGTGTTGTCCTGAAGTATGCTGGAAAACACCAAGGCATGAGACTATGACAGGATGTCTTGCCTCAATGTTGTGAGAACATAAGTCTTATCAAGATTTTGATGGCGTGTGTCATCTACATGCCAGCTATCAAATATCAAATGACATTTAGTGTATCAGTCATCATCCGTCAAAGTGGTTGACACTGAACAACTCCCAAAGCTTGGCCACGGACAGTGTGGATGAAGCAAACATACGCAAGCCTTTGCCAACGTACTTCTGTTTACTGACGGCGCCCGCCAGGGTGTTTCAGGCAGTTGATGGCCTTCTTTGTTTGTATGGTAAAGACACAAAGCTCTTCTTATGGAACTGCGAAATGAATATTCAATCTAGAGAAAGGACATCTCATATGCTGGATTTACATAGCTGGAATTATATACTATTGTGTTCGAGTCATCATTTCGTTTCGGGCGCAACATGAATCTGCCAAAACCGCTGGTAGAGCTCGGGCATACTTTGTGTGCCATTAGCATCACTGTCGTACTCAGGATGCGTGACGTCCAGGGCAAGTAAGCCCGTCCTCCTGTGCGCCTTTTGGAAGATCATGAACTCTTCTGTTACATTGACGTACACCTCAACACCGTCATACACATCTATTGTAGAGCCGGTAGTCCAGCTAAGCAACGTCGGCTCGATGAGAGGAGCATCGGTGACTGAGGGATGCGATGTACCCAAAGAGGTCATAAACCAAGCTTCCTTGCCGCGCTTGTTAACATCCGCCACAAGATCCTTGACAACATCAAAGTGAGGGCGGCCAAAGAACACGGAATGCTTCTTAGACCAGGAGTTCGAGTGGATGACCAGAATGGGTACGTCAACATCGTGATTGAGAGGACCGCTCGACTTTCCAGGATCAAGAATCAGTCCGCCATGGAAGGGGCGTTCCGGGCATGGTGCGCCCTTCAGAGCCTGCAGAGCACCGGTGGCACCGTAGCTGTGACCTGACATGGTGACATTGGTCATATCGAGTTGGCCCTCCCAGCTAGCCAGATGTTCACCCTCTTTGCGGGGGTTCATCTCAAAGATGGTGGCACCGCTGCCGTCGTTGATTGCCCGCAAGACACGGACGGTCTCTTCGATCTCTGCCTGGCGGAAGTCCAATTGCGCTTGCTTCATTTCAGGCACGTCGAAGTTCTCATCGTGGTCCAGATCACCGAGGTCGAAATGATATAGTGGTCTCTCGGTACCATCAACATTCATGATCATGCTGCCGGGGCCGCTTCCATCTCGATGCTCGATGGCAGCAACGACGTATCCTCGACTTGCAAGCTCGCCGCAGAAATGTGTGTAATCTGTGCGAGAGCTCGCCATGCCATGAGAGAATACAATCACAGGAAAGCCGTCGTTGCCATGCTCCGGCTTGCCTTTGCCATGCTCGGTGAACTCAAAACTAGGCGCACTTTCCCGTAGAGGCACGTCGACATTTGCCGGGATGGTGGTGCTGCCTGCAATGCCCCAAAGTGCGACTGTGAATATGCTGTTGGTGAGAAAATTACTGATATGAGCAAACTTTGCATATCCTTCTGCTGTTATCGAGAGCGGTTTAGGCACCCAGAGATGTTTCGGCTTGTCTGACTTCGAGCCCTTCACAGCAGGATAGTATACAGAGAAAAGAACTGTTTCTAGCTATGGAAATGTTAGCACAAGGATGTCGACACCTGACGCGTCATACGTACCAAGAAAGCTGGCTCGCCTGTCGACTTGAACTTGACGTCGCTCGTCTTTCGACCATCACAAGGACTCTCAATGTCGATTGTACCAACATCATGAGGTCCTGTGTAAACAGGAAGGTTGGAAGACAAAAGAGGCATCCCCCACAGCCAACAATATACGACGTAAATAGCAGCTAAAGATGAAACGACGTACTTGGGTGTGAGGCGCGGGCGAAGGATGGGCGGTATACGGGAGCGCGACATGATCAAAGAACCATCGAAGTTATATGAATCGGAGACAATGGTAATCAGAACAAAGAAGCACAGATACTTTCAGTACTCGGAGTAATCAGGGAAAAGAGTGAGGTATGTCCAGATCATGGCTTCATTTTTGTTGTTGGTCTGACTTTGGGGACGGCCGCGGCGGCAAGAAATTCGAGCGGCATGTACGTCATGTTTTCGACATGAACTCATTTCGCGTCGGCCGATGGCTCATCTCCTTTTTTTCCTCTTGTATGCCTACTTTTCTGGTCGCTTTGGTCCATGCGATATGTCATTCGAGTGTTCAAATTGGCATCAGTTTGAGGTCTGAAAGTCGCTCTGATGAGTTGAGATTCGATCTGCGGGCTTTGCGACGTGACAGCGATGATTGGCACCGCTTGCCGAACCAAGCCGTCCCGGTATAACCGCCAGTAATAAAAATTGAAGGTTGAGCAGGATCAAACATGCTTCGAACCTGAGTGATCGAGTAAGTTGCCCACGAGAAGAATGCCTGTTCTGGTGGCTGCGGACGAAATCGACGCGTGTGGCTCGAAGAAAGCACTTGAGTAGCGACGCCAGAACTCGACGGGCCCAGAAATGCCTGAACAAATCGTCCTTTTCAGCGTCGACTCCCCCTTAGGCCCTCAGTCGACTGTGATGAATACGAAGGTTTCGGAATGTCGTTGCCCGTAAATGGTCACTGGTTGTGGACATCTTCGAGAAGTTGATGCAGGGAATCTTCAACAACTATCCGAATAGTGCATGCGCGTTGGCAATGCTGTCGTATCTCATCTTCCGAACTGGTCATCCGTCGCGGTAGCTGCGTAGCAGCGTATGGACATGTCGCAAGTAAACCAAGATCCCTATGAACGAGCACTTAAAAAGTCTAGGACGAACATCATGTTGGCATCTTCACAAGTCTTGTACGCTCTTCGCTTCGAGATCCTTGCTGAACGCCTACTGGTATTTTCACGCACCTGATCTGACAACCCACGCAACCCGCGTGCAAGAGCAACCTACTCAACACCATACCTCTCCTTCAACTCCCCAAACAACTTATCAATCTTCTCCCATTGCATCTGCATAATCTCCTGCTTCGAAGGCTTGTGAGGCTTCTCCTTGACAGGCATCTTGGTGGGCGAAACAAGCCAGTCGTCGTCAGCTTTGATAGGTGTCTTTGGCGTCTTTGGGGTGTGAGGCGAGCGCGGTGAAGTAGGTGAAACAGGCATGACTCCTCCGCGTACGGTGCGTGCCTGAGGTTGATAGTGCCAGAGGTTTAGGGCCTGAGCTTTGTGGTAGCTGGTTACCAAATCAGCATCGGTTCCAAAAGAATAAACCAACAATGAAGCAGGAAGGTTGGGTGCGAGGAGGATGAGAGGCCACTTACACAATATTGGAAGGACCATGAGCGAGCACACGATGACAAAAGATCTTGTAAGGGACGCACACGTCAGGACTGGCGAGCAAGAGGCGGCAGATCTCTTGAGACTCGGGAATGCGTTTGGCGTTGTAGAGGTCGTTGGCGCGGGTGTAGAGGACGTCGTAGGAGCGGTCGCGGGCTCTGCCTTCGCTGGTATCGACGGGGATGCTGGCAAGACTGCGCATGTTGACCATGTTCATGATGAATCGACATACAGTCTCTTTGATCAACAGTGGAGGAGTGAACAGGTGATTATGTTGTGGATGGATGTGGGTTGGAGAGATGAAAGACAGAGTTGCGCGTCAGTCTCTGCGACGACTCTTCAGACAAATAGGCACGCAGGACTGAGTGAAACTGGTGACTTGATGGACGAAAAAAACATGTGTTCTTCAATGCTAAGTATAAAATGCTTGATCAAGACTTGAACGAAAGAAATAATAGATAGAAAGGTAGAGCCGCCCTTCGTCACTTGACGCCCTCCATCGCAACATATCACACTCGTGCACATGTGCATTTTGACATTGCTACATTTAGCAAGAAGCACCACTGGGAATGTTGGAGCAAGAAGAGGACTTCTTGCCACCGGTGATGGAGTTGCCGCTCCAGGTCCAGCCAGAGCAAGAGCCCTTGCCGCAAAGAATGTAGATGTCGGTGGCGGAGCTGGAAACGGTACCGGTGTTCTTGGACATGGTGAGTCCGGTGATTGGGACGCCAGTGCTGTTGACTGTTAGTATCATGCAAAAGTCTCTCTCGGTTGATTTCAAACTTACGTAGGGGTACCAGTGGGACTGCCGTTCTCGTAGTCCTGCTCGATGACAATACCGCTGGAAAGAAGTTAGTAAGGATAAGCGCGAGTGTTGTGTAGGATATCTCACTATTTGGTGATGCCAGAGAGGGTGTTGCCAGAGTATGTGACGCCAGAGACGCTGCCAGTGGCACCATAAACAGTCTTGATGCGGATACCGTTCTGGCTGTTGATGACTTTGTTGTTGGTGAAGTGGACGTTGCTGACAGTGTTATCGGAGCGACCGCCGACGGAACCGACGGAAAGACCGTGGCCGCCAGTGCAAGAACCGCCAGAGAAGGTGATGTCGGCTATTAAATCTTGTTAGCAGTACTCAGGAGGTACCAAGGTGAGAAGAAAAGCTTACAGCCAGAGTTGATGGCAACACAGTCATCCTGGTTGTGGACAACAGCGTTGGTGATGGTGACACCAGTGGAGCTTCCGATATCGAAAGCGTCAGTGTTGTGGCCAAGAGAGTCACCAGCCGAGCCGTCGATGGTGATCTTGTCCATGGTCAGAGTCTTGGCTCCGTTGATGGAGAAAGTCTGGACGGGTGAGTTCTTGATGGTCAAGCCGTTGATGGACGAGGTGGTCAAACTGTGGGCGTAGAAGAACTTGGGCTTGGTCTTGCCACCGTTGCTACCCTTGCCGTCCCACCAACGAGAACCATCGCCATCAAGGACGCTGCCGGAAGCACCGGTGACGGTGATGGAAGTACCGGAGACGCTGACAAGAGGACCTTCCCACTCCTTGTAGCCGAAGGTGGTGGTGCCCTCGAAGATGACGTGGGTGCCCTTGGTAAGACCAGTCAGGTCAAGAGTGGTACCAGCGGGGACAGCGACGTTGTTGAGAACAATAGTGGCGCATGCGGCTTTGGACTTGGTGGCAGAGGCAGCACCGCTAGAGCCGCTGAAGGTACAAGTAGTGGCGCGCTTGTCGACGGGAGAAGCTGCAGGAGCAGCAGAGACGATAGCAGCTCCACCAAGGGCGGCGGCTGCGACGAGAGAAGAGAAGTGCATGTTGAGTGAGTGTAGTAGTTGGAAGGTGAGAAACGAAAGTTGGTTGAGAAGGGTAATTCAAGACCTGCTTGAGAAGTGGAGTTGTGTGTTGCTTGACCTGTCGAACTCAGGGAGACCTTCAGATACTTATACCTTTAGTCTTAGATGCGAAATTGCTTGCCCTATACCATTCTATTGCGATGTCGCCAGAGGTCTGTCATCTCTTGCCCTACATGTTCATTCACGAGCCCTCGACCATAGCTTGCAAGGCTATAGCTGAATCGATTATTTTTCCGTCCAATGGTGAGCGATTAGACTCTGGCCTAGACTGATTGGAGAAATGTAGCGACGCGGAATCTGTAGAAGGCCCTTTTCATCGGCAGAAGCTATCAGGGTTTCTCAAGGCCGGACGATGGTGAAACAGAGAGGGGAAGGCGACGAGTTCGAGAATGGCTTCGAAGATATTCAGCCGGAGCCAGTGCCTGCCCGATGCGCCAAACAAATGTGGGGGGAAATGTCTGGGGGGCAGTTAAATTAATTTGCACCACGCGGAACTCTTTTCTGTCAAAGCACTCCTGCTCCACTCATCACATTCAAGCCTCGCTAAGCCTGTCTGTGATTCAGACAAGCCTGTCCTTGACAACTCGGCGGAGTGCATGAGCCATTCGCTAGTGGCGTTGCGTTTGCAGTATAGTGAAACCTCCATCGTGGAGATGAGGCGTGCGTGGCAGCGAGAGCCTCAGTGGTTAGATAATATTTTTGTTTTGCGCGCTTCCCTCGAACTGTCGTGTACAACATGGCGCAAAAACCTCTCGGGTTGTTGAATTGGTTTCTATTGACTTTGCAGCCCCTGAATCTGTGCTTTCTGGCTCATCCGTGAGCAGCGGGAGGATATGAAGCTGGTGAAAGACACGGCAGCGTGAGAAGCCGGTGCATTCCCTTGTGATCATCTGCCGATCATGGATTATACTCCTGCTGCACACTCCTGTCTCACACTAAACTCTCGATAGTGCGACTTGTTCACAAAGCGAAGGCTGTATCTGTTTAGCAATGGAAACTGCCAATTTCCACGAGTCGGAGAATAGCTTGAATTGCTATAACGAAAGTCTATTCAAGAGTACACCATATACTAGTGTTGGGCTTGATCTGCAACCGCCCGTCAATACAGCGCACAAATTCAGCATATTAGACGAATGCAGCGCGCCCAGGTCACATGCTTATATATCGTCCAAAGATCACATTAGAGAATGCTTATTAGCGAGTGTTCAAAGGACACTACAGCCGAATTCTTGATGAGAGGGGAAGCATGAGTGAAATGCTTTGATGTCTTGACAGGTTGGACGCAAAGTACAGCACCTGTTTCCGTTTATCTCCAGCGAGGTTACTTTACATTTTTTTTTGTAGTCCCACCACACACCATCTTTTCTTATTGTGAGTCCCGGAATGCTCTAGTGATGGAAGAAAAAGATGTAGTGAGCGATTATGAGGCCAAAAATGGTCATCAAGAACCACGAGCCAACCTCGAAGTGGTCTCCACCGCTGTTGAAACCAAACATCTGGGAGATGTCTTGAGCAACGGGGATGTGCGAGGTTGAGGTAGTAGCTACAGAAGTCGAGGCGGGGACGACTGAGGTCGCGGTGATAGTCGTGCCGACGTGCTCAGTCGAGGTCGAGGTGAGGACGTCGACCTCGGTAGAAACTGAAGTGACGACGCTTACAGAGGTGACGACCACGCCGTTGGTCTGTGTAGAGAAGATGGTGGAAGTCAGCTCTACAGTGCTGATGATGATACTCTTCAGTTCATAGTCGACATTGCCTTCAATGCTGCCGCTAGGGTAGAGGATCGAAAGAGGAGTGAACTTGGGCAGCTGGGTCATCAGATCGACCCAGATAGTCTCAGTTTGGTAGACAGTCTTGGTAACTGTAGCAGTCGTGGTAGAGGTAGTGAGGTGCTCAGTGCCACCTGTAGAGGTGGCGTTCTGGGAGTGGGCTAGCATTGTTAGCAGACTTGCACGCATTAGACTGATAGATCTTTGGCTTACCTGCGCCGATGATGGCAGCCAGAATGACGAAGATAATGAGGCACTTCATTCTGGAAGGTCGAGGTCGTGAATGCTCCTTACGGTAGATGGAGGATGCTTGTGTTGTCTGCGAAGAGTGGTGAGATTTGTTCAAGGCCAAGCGTTGCGAAGAAGGATGGTGGTAGTATC
Organism: Aureobasidium sp. P6; assembly: GCA_003992365.1. Lineage (NCBI taxonomy): Eukaryota > Fungi > Ascomycota > Dothideomycetes > Dothideales > Saccotheciaceae > Aureobasidium > Aureobasidium sp. P6. The sequence continues at coordinate 83,835 of RZIQ01000005.1, read as the reverse complement.
AATCTTTCCGCATGCGTGATTGACATGGTCGAGCACGAGCAAACAGGGCCCCTTCACTCCGTCAACAAGAAGGTCTGTAGGCGTTCGACGTGATCAAGAAGATCACAACATCAACTTTTTCTGGATACAAGGCCTCCTGGTCTTACTCTTATGTTCTGGCAATAAAAATTTACCCAATTTTGATCAACACATGCTGTCTTTTCCCACCGACACCGATCAGGCTCAACAGGTACATGGTCAATACACAGCCAGCGCATGCTGCATCCGCGACTTGGGGCAGTCTTGGGACGCCGAGGACGCAATGCGCGCGGCACGAGCAGATCTTCGTCTTTGCGACACTACCGTCTTTAAGAGTCTAGGAAAGAGTCAAGGCCCATATAGACTGTCGAAGCAAGGCTTTTGGCAAAGTTCCAAGCTTTTGTTTCCCGACTATCGCAGAAACAAAAGATGCCGTCTCTGACATTCGTGACACGGACCATTACCTTCAACCTTGCGGAAAGAAGGTTTGCTCAATGCTCTCCGAGAAGGACAAGCCTTACCATTCGCTCTGTAAAGGTTTGATGTCTGCACCCTACCTTTGTCCTTCTCTTTCCTACCCGTATCGCCTTTGAAGCAAGCTCTTTGAACTCCAAGAGGACTGCGAGTATCGTCGAACGAGGATGGCTGACTGAGACCTTACCGAGGACTTAGAACTTAGGGTCACGCAAGACCTTGTGAAGTCTCATACGCGAACGGTGCTGGACACATAAGAATGCAGTTTCTCAGATGAGCGGTGCACCAAAGCCGACTTCGACTTCTCTAACCGACAGTAATTTTTGCTCATCATCGGCTCATCACCTGTACCAATCGCGCTGGGTCGACCAACTATTCAACATGAATAATTCATCTTGAGCGAAATTCAGACGGCCGGACGAGAGATGTTCGAGCAGAACGTCGCAAATCTGTGGAAGGAAAGCAACGATGAAAATGGGCAAGGCAGGAAGTCGCGTTGCAACACGAAACGTCGTCATCTCACACATTCCTCGCTTGGCCGTTCAGAACAACCATCCCTTTGCTGCTACAAACCCACCAAATCACTATTTCTACACACAAAGTCAAAAGACCAAGGACAAGTCCACAATAAGCAACAAAATGGTCCAAGAGGGTTGTCGCAGCATCGACAGGGCTGTCGCCATCAAGGTGCTCGAGACAAAAGCTTTTGCTTCCTCAAATCCCAACAATCTCGTCTTGCAGAAAGAGCGTTGCGTGCGACATGTCCAATTTTACCACATTGCTGACCACTCATCTTGCGCGATCACTACAACTTATGCGGCTCCTTGACTGTCAATCAGTGTGCTTGGATATTGAGCGCGCCATCAAGGTGAAAGTCTCAAGTCCAATACGACCATGCAAGTATTACATTGGCCAATCATGGCACAGCAGATATCATCAAGGTGGTCATCACAATTTATCCGAAGGTCAGCATTTATAGCGACCGATCCTGGTTCTCTGTTTAATCATGGCTCCCAAACGCAAGCAGACTACCCAACAGGCGTCCTCGGCGAAGAAGAAGTTGAAGCACGCAAAAATGGCAGAGAAAGTAGGAGAAGCGTCCCCGTTCAAGACGTTGCCTATCACTTTGCTGTCAGGCTTCCTGGTAAGACTTCGACGTCGGTGTAGCTTGTACCAGGACTAACCAGAGTTCAGGGAAGCGGCAAGACAACACTGCTCAGCTACATTCTCAACTCGAAAGACCATGGCCTGAAGATTGCCATGATCGTCAACGATATGGCCGCCGTCAATGTTGATCAAGGCATCATTGTAGCGGACGGCAAGAAGAAAGGTCGCGAGGCAGAGAAGATGATCGCCATGCAGAATGGCTGTATCTGTTGTACTCTTCGTGGTGACTTCGTTATCGAGCTGGCTAAGATGGCGAAAGCTGGTGAATATGATTATGTCTTGATTGAAAGCACTGGTATCAGCGAGCCACAACAAGTCGCCGAGAGCTTCACCACCGATTTCACAGAGGCCATGATGGGAGCAGACGGCGCGCTTGACCAATTTGATGAGAATGAGAAAAAGATTTTCAATGAGATGTAAGTTGATCCCTAGGGCATGCGTCACCAACAATCCCTCTAACCAAGTCTCAGTGCGCAGAATGGAGGATTGAACAAGGTCGCCAAACTCGACACCACTGTCACAGTTGTGGACGGTTTCAGGTTCTTCGAAGAGTTCGAGACGATTCAACTCTTGCACGAACGCTTTCAATCAGAGGTGGAGACACCTGAAGATCAACGCACGGTCAGCGATTTGATGATTGACCAAATCGAGTTTGCAGATGTGATTATTGTCAACAAGGTGAGATTCATCATCGTCCTCTAGGTTGGATGGCACTGACATTGTTCGCAGATCGACATGATTAATGATGATGTTCTTGCACGCATTCGTGGCCTTATCAAAACCATGAACCCTGGGGCTAAAGTCATCGAGACGAGTCTCAAAGTGTCCAAGCAGTCTGAAAATCCTTACGGCGTCAAGCCTTTAGACGTCAGAGAAATCATCGCAACTGGAACGTACAGCGAAGAAACATCCATCAAGAGCTCGGGATGGCTCAAAAGCATCAATGAGATGTCCATGATTGACAACCACGGTCGCACTGTCATGGCACCCAAGCCAGAAACTCTCGAGTAAGTCCTTGTCCTCATTAAGAACTGCCCAGACTATTGACTCTGTTCCAGATATGGTATCAACAGCTTTGTCTATCGAGCTCGCAGACCCTTCTGTCCAGGTCGCCTGTACGAGCTTGTCCACGATAAATTCGTGATTCTGGAGCCTCAGGACGAAGAAGAGGAAGAAGAAGATGATGTTGACGAGGAAGAGGATGGCGAAAGTGCTGACGGCAGCGGAGACGACGAAATCGAGGAGCTCAACATGTCTCACAGCGAGGATGAGGGTCTTAGCAGCGAGCTTGAAGGCTCATCAACCAACAAGATCGCCCGCTCGCATTCGAACGCGCACTCCTCGGATTCTTCAAGCACCAAGGCAGCCTCTGATACCGACGCAACTTCCGTGGCCTCCGAGGACCAGGAAGTGCTTGACACCAAATATCCCGATCTTGACCTACCAACTCGTCTTGCCAACAAAAAGGCTCATCCCGTCTTCAAACCCCTGCTGCGCTCGAAAGGGTTCATCTGGCTAGCCACTCGGCCTTTTGTGAGTGGTGATTGGTCGCAAGCCGGTGCCATGCTCACTGTATCTGGAGGCCTGAACTGGTTTGCCGTGGTACCCGAGGAGCAATGGCCATCACCCAGCCAAGAAGTCACCGACCTGATCAAGAAAGATTTCGAAGGCAAATGGGGCGACAGAAGACAAGAAATTGTGTTCATCGGCGAGGGTATTGATGTGCAAGCTATTACGAAGTTGTTCGATGCTTGCTTGTTGGATGACGGAGAAATGAAGAGGTGGGAGAAGATTATGAAGAGAAGGGGCATTTCGGACGAACAACGAGAGAACTTGCTATGCAGGACTTTCGATGATGGATGGGAGGAATGGCGTAATCCGTTGGATGAAGAAGATGCAGATGGTCATGATCATGCCGGTCACCATCACCACTGAAGGGAGAAAGTAGGCAGGCAAGAGAACCCCAAAAGTTGTCGCAATTTGAGCAATGCTGCACCATTCGTATCTTCTCTCTGAGTTTTTCCCGCGATGATAGCTCTAACACCAAAGCCGTGTGTCCCTCCGCCTGCAATCTCCGTTGCACCTATTATCTTCTGCTGCTTCTTCTCTTGGTCTTTCCTTGCGAACTGGCTCTCGAGAAGCGTCTCAAGTCTTTCACGACAACACACCCAAGTGGCTTGTCAATCTTCTACTCTTCATCGTCACTGCGCCATCTCGTTCTCTCCTCGACCCTCGGAACGCCCCAAGTCTCATAACTTGCCTCCCTCCAGAAATCGCGCTTGAATCGGTGACCTGGGTTCATGATGGTGTTACCCTTTGGTTCAGGGATCATCATGTCCTATGCCTCCACGTCAGTATTCTTAACCATGAATCATTGCATGGGGTACTCACGTCTTCACCATCCACTGGAGTGGTCTTGAGAAGGTGCTCGGAAGGCAGGTCTCGGAAGTCTCGACGTAAGGTGAAGAGGCCACGGGCGATTGCGACATCTTGGCGGCGTCTGGCTCGACGCTTTGTATCAGCGATGATGGTTTGATCAGGGGCTAGGTGTGGGTAGCGGTCTGCGGCACTTGGAGGCACAGTACCCTGATTGGCGTTGGGAGAGTTGGTGTCGGTGGTCCTTCCATCTGGGAGGCAGAGATGTGAGTCTTTCTCTGCTGCAACCGCGCAGATCTTCTGATTGGAGTGGCGCATCGCTCGAGAGCGGTCTTTTTGTTGATGCTCTTGTGTTTCTTCGATACAGCGCCGACATTCTTCTCGAGAGTTCTGGCCTTTTTCTCGGCAGCGTTGCTCTTCTTGACAGCCTTGACCTTGCTGTGTTTCTCCGAACACAGTGATCTCAGATCTTCATCGGTCTCATCGACCTCGTCATTGTCGTTCTTAGGCGGGCTCGGTCTTGGTCTCACAATGATCGGGTCCTCCAGGCCAGGCGAGGACGAGGGTATCTGAAATATCTCTGTCTTTTTACGGAGGACTGCCTTTTTGACCACACGGCCGTTTGCGGCTTTGATTGCAGCATACACGGTGGAGGAGGTGCGTTGGATGTATAATCTTCCGCTTCGTCGCAGGTTGCCATCGCTGTACTTTGTAACAGGAGCCATCGCGAAGCTCAGGTGTCGTAATATCGTATGTGCGTATTGGTTCGAGGGCAGATGGGTTGGTTGTTGCCAGAAGATAGCGCTCAGGAATAAGATCTGTGCAAGTCGTCTTGTTATGGCGATTGATTCTATCGCGTGTACTTGGTATTGTGACTGCTTCACTCAACCAATTGATCCAATGTTTCGACTGGTGTCACCTGGCCAACCAAGTCATCTACACAAAGGCAATGATGGTATCCCGATTGTTTTGCGAGCAGCATGTCAAGTCTACAGTGCATCGCTACAACCCTTCTAGACTGATCCAAGTCTCACATCATAACACATACCCATTCGAGCAAGCAAAATGAGCAACGTCTCAGTCAGTACTCCTGCATATGATTTTTGCAGTGGAAATCTGACAACGACAGAAGAGAAAAGATTAGCACAGAAGCTAACCCCTTCTGCATAATCCAGCATTAAAGATCTTTCCTGTTTGTCAACTCAAAAATTCCGATCTGGCATCTGGTCGCTGGAAATGTTGAGCCTGTTTCCAGTCTTTGTAGCAGCAACAGCGTCAAGATCTGGGAGGGGCTTACCTTACCCTTTGGCCATAAGTGTAACAAGTTGTTCAAACCGTGAAGTACACCGTCCTCTTAGCACTTCGGCGTGGAAGTATTGTGCATCCACAGCGACAACAGCTAGATAGCTTCGTTTTTGAAAGACTGTGTCAAGATCGAGTCTGAGCCCGAGTCCGGGACTTTTTATCTCCCTTAGTGGCATTCACCTGCAGCTGTGTCGTCAATCAAGAAGACATTATCCTAAATTTGTCTTGCCCAGGTAATCCAAACGTGGAAACAGTCATGTATTCGGCAACCAAAGAAGCAGCAATGAGCAAAAACCAGATGTAAACGGGGCAATGGTATTTACACTTTGAAAGGAAGCCCCTCAAAACCCGTGGGTTCCAAGAATAAAGTATATACAAGAATAGGTATCATGAACAATCGAGTCAAGAGGCTCGTCATCACAAGCGGCTGTACTTGTGTGAGTAGGTACTCCTTTCCCATTTGGGTAGCACGCGCTCTCCCTTTCTGAAGCGCCGCACAGCCCAAAGACTGACGATTACACCGAAAACACCGCCGAGTGGCAGCAAAACACTCCATACGCTCTTTGCTGTTGACGCAGGCTCTTCGACTGCAATGGCAGAATAGCCGAGGATGTTGCCTTCGTCATCCATGGCGGCGACGCGGTAGAATGTTTCTGAGTTTGATACGGGCAGGACGAAGGAGGTTTCGAAGGTGAGTTTGTCGATTACATCCACGTCGGTAAATTTAGGATCTGAATCGGTATAGGAGTTTGTGGATTGGAGTGTCCATGTGGCTACCTCGGTGGCACCGGTCCAGGAAACATATAGTCGTCCGTCCTGTATTTTAGCGTTTGGAGGATTGATGGGGGCACCAAGCCAATCGGCCTTCAAAGAACGGTAGGATGTTACACTGCTCAATTGGGAAATGTACTGTGCACCGTAATGAGCCTCGCAAAGTAACGTGCCGTCAATGTCGAACTCTGAAAAGACAGGCGAATGGCCCCAACCGACAAAGACGGTGTTTGTAGAGGGCAAGACTTGGACCGAGCCTTGCGATGCGGCGCGAGTATGTCTGTCCGAAATGTATTTGTGCAAAAGTTTTGCGGTCATGTCGGTCGTGTTGATTTGAATCATGCGTGCGGTCGAGTACGAGGCATCAAGATGAAGAGGACCAGCATCGCTGTTATCGAAGAGGGTAAGGGTGCCTTGATCCTGGTCTACCCAACGACCATCGTGTTGCCAGCTGAAAGTCGTCGCTTCGCCGTTGGTCAGGTCTTTGAAGCTGTTGCGTTTGCCTCCGAGAGTCCAGATGACATGGCCAGTGGAGCCGTTGACCTTGATCAAAGAGTTCAAGTGACGCGATGAGATGAGGTAGTCGCCAGCTTCATCCTTTTCCACGCTGTTAATGTGGAACCAATCAAAAGGTATCGACTCCCAGTATCCGCCCAGCGGATGTGTGTAGAACGAGTCGGTGACAGAAAAGTGATCCAGAGCGTTCCACTCAAACAGCAGCTTGCCCGTCTCAATGTCAATCTCTTGGAACAGGTTGTTGTTGACCCAACCGTCCACCGGCCGTCTCATGCCCGTCATGTCGGTCTGCGATACATTGTAGATAGTGATGAGAGCCGAACCGTCCTTGGTGATGGTGAACTCGTGGAGGTCGCCCTTGAGGCCTTGACCGACGGCAGATACTTGATATCTCTCTTGGTACGAAGAGTCGAGCTAGATGAGACGTCAGTCTTGTGTCTTCGTCATGGACAGAAGAAGAGGCTGACCATATAGTAGTTTCCATAGCCGTAGCTTGACCCGCGGAGACCAGCCCAGAAAGTAAGGTATTTCTCGCCCTTGTATTCCTGAACCTTCAAGTTCATGGCCTGGCCATATTGATCAGACTGCCACACAAGGTTTCCTCTTGCGTCCAGAATCATTGGTCCAGGGTGCTCAACCGATGGGCCCTGTGGGGAGATGAAGATGAAGTCATTGTCGCATCTGTCATCCCATCGTACTTGTTGGAGGTCTGGCGATGTCAGGTTGTGCGAGACATAACTTCTCTGTGGGTAGCCGCCATACACAGCCAGGTCAAAGAAGGTGGATTCGAGGGAAGGGAAGATCCAGCCGACGACAGGTAGCACCAATTGATGGACCGCCAGTAATGCCGCGAGGAAACCAGCCACAGCGGCAGCCAACAGACCGACCAGTCGCAGATACCTGTATACTTGCTGAAACATTGTTTTGAAAGGAATGACGGGGGCTCGGAGTCGACAAGACTCCACTGAAGGAGTTTTGAAGAATGGGGCAAGCGGCGACAGCGAAAGGAGGTTGTTATGTGTGCTCGCTCATAAAAGTGTCCCGGACCCAAACATCCCCGTGCACAGCCATGATACAATGGGGAAAGTAGATCTTATACATCCGCAACGTAGCGACTGCCAAGTTCTGAAGCGCGCGTTCAGACTTTCAGGGCTTGCTCGAAGGACCCGTCATTTCATGCGCCGTGTCCCCGTATATTGTTCGCGTACTCGAGCGTATCCCTAGATAAGCTGCGACTCGTTCCAATGGAATGTCTCAGTGGTGACATTGGCAGGCCTGTCCTGACAGTGGTCGATTTTGACACGGAGATTTGGCTTTTGCTGGCGAGACGGCAATCAATTGCGTTGAACTTTGACACCAAAAGACTCATGCGTGGCATGTGGCTTTCTCGTTCATGACTCTGCTTCGGCTGGAAGCCGACAGGCCTGTTCTCTTGAGCCTCAGCCCTCTCGTCGACCATCGAGACGTTCGCTGGCACTTGTTTCGACTGATTTGATCCTTCTGACAGCTTTTTGCATCTTTGCGACGGTCCTGGAACTTCTACACAACTGTCTCAGGTTCATGGTCCCACACGTCTCCATGCGCTCCTCAAAAAAAGGTGGGAATCGAAATTTCGGCAGAGGTCACCCCCCGGGACGGCTCCCTTGCCAAGACCGCCTCCGCGCGTTGAGATACGCTGGGGGTTGGTTGGAGTTTGACGACTTGGCTTTTCTGCAAAATGACATGGCAAGGTCACACGCTCAGGGTTCAAGCAAATCGATATGCTCGTGGTTCATCCAATCGAAACATGTTCCCTTGTCGCGATTGCACCATCGAAGGATCGATACATTGGATTGTGGCTTCTCATACCGCTCACAATCAGGCTGGAGATTGTTCTCTCGTGCGCAAATGCTCGCTTGGCAGAGGCCCGCCGATGACGCACAACGGGCTGGCGAATGAGGCTGTGTAGAAGTCTCAGCGTGGTTGAAACTGGGCCGTTTGGGGTGGTGGTCGTGGAGGCGCTCGCACCAGAGTCCGCCTCCGTCATCCCCACTCTTGGGTCGGTCTTTATCTGATTTTTCGCCGACTGTGACAAAATACACGGCGTGCTCTCATTTTATGCACTCGTGCTGGTATGCATCTGCCGTATGCTGCGTATTCGCACCTCCTTCGCACTCCTGATTTGTTGTTGTTCCAGAAGCGAGCGTGCCAAGGGGCGCTTGGTTCTGTCGTCGTTGTTGCTCGCAAGAAGTCCAAGGATCGATTTCCAGAAGCGGTCGTGGCACGCGAGCTCCCAAGGTTTCCCAAGACTTTTCTGATAACTCCCTCATTTCCATGTTTCTGGGCGTGGAGCCAGAGAAGATCGATTTTCTCCTTTTTGGTATTCTGAGGCCAGGGACTTGAAGAATCGCGTATTGAGAGAAGGGAGCGGGCAGGACAAGTTTTGAAGTTCTGCTGCCTGTGGGCTAGAGCGAATCCTTCTCGTATTTACTAACGAAGACGAGCAAAACGCTCGTCATGTCGTGAGGCACCTCTTCAAATGATGCTGAACAATCAGTTCAGTGGTATCAGGACGAGGGGCTCTTGCTGGTCTTATGTAAAGACACATCCGCAAAAAAACTCTCTTGCCGGAACAAGACGGCATCCGAGTGTATCTCTCACACGACACATTCACCGGTTGCCGCGGACTCCGAGTTCGACGACAAGGTAAGGTTGATACAAAAGAAGCGTTCATTGGGCATGTTATATATTGCTACTCTAAGTCCCTGTCACGTTGACTGCTCGAGTCATCATGACGCCTTTGCCAGAGTATGGCGGAGTCCAAGTCCTTGCGGTCTCGTAGGCATGTTGTTCGACCAGCGAACCTTGGCTACCCTCTCGATTCAGAGTATGGTCTTCGTTACTCAATTCGTCCATCTCTGTCGGAAGTTCATGCCTTGGTATAGTGGCAATGATGGTATGCGTTCTCGAGCCCGCATTGTCAAAGACTTGGAACCCTTTCTGGTCCTCGAAGCTCACGTGCGACTTTGTCATGCGATGTGAACGGCCTGTCCGCCGTCTACTATTGCTAGCTGTACTGTGCTTGGTCCTGTTGTACCCAGTATTGAAAAAAGACGGCAATGTTCTTTCCACCATGCTCTTGAATAACGGTCTCAGCGCTGAGAGAGATGCCGCTGTGATGGCTAACCCAGGCTCGATGACCGAAAGCAAACCAGCGTCAATGGCATGCTTGAAGAATCCCGCGTCCACACTCAGCCCGCCGAGAAACGCAATTCGCATTATTGAGGCAATGGTTCCAAGACATCCCATGCTTAACAGGACTCCGGCTGACAGTTTCGCTTGGCGTGGCATATGGCTGTTCCAGAGTATGATGGCCGGTAGTGCCGCAAAGACGACGTCGGCCGCGGCGTTGAGAGAGCCAGAGATGTAGACCAGAGGCATAATGACGCTGTTAGACATACACTTTCCCCTGAAAGCATTAATGAGCAGATCGCGTGGAAGTCCACAGCGAAAGGTGATGAGAAAGATGAAGATGGTGCTGTAGACGGTATATACTCCAGTCGAGATGTAGATCAGACGGCGTTGCCAGGGTACGACGACGATGCGCAAGAAGAAGATCGCCAAGCTGATCTTGAACAGGATTGTGGTGAGAATGTAGAGGGCGTTGTATATTACCACGTACTATGAGCTGTCAGTTCATGTTCCTCAGAAAGATATCAGCTCTTCCTTACCTCTAAAGCTTCAGTCAGTACTACCCATATCGGAGCAAGAGATGCCGAAGCGTATGCCGCTTCTACTGCAGGGTCGCGGCAGAACCTTGCCATGACTATAAGACAGGCACAAAAGGAAGTGAACGATAACTGTTTGCTGTTAGAACAATACGCTGGAAGCGACTCGATCAAGACTCACTGCTGAAACGGCAAGCACAGCGTCATCCCATCCAAACCCCCGAATCATAAACAGCCGAACATAGATGCGTATAGTGACTGAGGTCCAAACCAGCACGAGGAAAGCTACACCAAAGCTGATCATAAGGTGTGCCTTTGGCTGAAGCTCCAGCACATTGGGTAGCAACGTTATGTCGACCACGTCTGCCATGGCGCCGTCTAGATTGAGCAACAGACGCAAGAAAGAGGATTGATCAAAGCGGCTGAAGCAGGATACAGTATATACTTACCAGATCCCAGATCTGTGGGTCCACCCTACCGATGCCACTTGCAATATTGGATCTAGCTTTGGCGGACATGACCGAACAATATCGCACGTCTACATCACGAAAAGACGCCCGACGGCATCTAGAGTACCATTGCGAAGATCGCTACCAGACTACAGTCAATCAAAAGCCGGAACTCCCTCCTGAGTATGGAGAAGGTACAGCTCGCAAGAATCGTTCCGGGTGCCCGGTTCACAAGATGAGCCATTCGTGCTGAGGAAGGTACAAGATGCAATTTATCGATCTTTGAGCCGAAGCAGATCTGAACCAATAGACAAGGTTGGAGGCTCAAATTTGGGAACGTACGAGACCCGACAGATCAACCAGACCAGGTTAGGAAGCAGTTGGGGGAATTTCCTGATGCCGAAAATGAAGCAGTCTATGTCCTGTAGTTCCTGGTCTCCGAAAAGTTTCGTTCTGTGACAGCGGTTCGCATGTTCAACGGCTCGCTAAAACACAGCTCGGTAGAAGTCGTAGAAGCGCCACCGGAACTGCAGACCATAGGAGAGTAACTCTACAAGCTTTAGTCACGATAGAGTAGTTATGAAAAAAATGCAGCCATCAGAGATCCTGGAATTTAGGTTCCAAATACCTTTTCAGCAGCTCGGGAAGGCCCTAGAGTAGACGAGAACAACGGGAAATCGAGGGAAGAAGCGAGGATAAGGCGTAAGGATGGCGGTCTGGAGTCCTGCATCATACAGCTCATGCAGCAGCACAGACAATATGTGCTCCACTGGCGACGTGCATACATATCTGGTCGCAAATCAGCAGGCTTTGGCAAAAGCAGTGGAAAAACGATGTTGCCGGTGCTTTGATACTTCTTTCGGTAGTGAGAGGCAGAATCAAGTACCGAGCAGGACAGGTTTCCAAGTACGAACATGTGGGGGTGAGCTTGTGAAACTCGAGAGTCAGGTGCAAAGGACAACAGACCGGGCGGTGGTCAGTCCTTGTGTTCCGACAAGGTACTACAATATCTCAAGTCGGCGGTGCTGTTTCTCTTCTGCTGTAGATCAGGACATGAATACCCGATTGACAAAAGCATCTCACTGGGTGATCAATTGAACGATCAGCGTTGCTGGGGTCCAAGATGCATAATGGACCAAGCGTTTGGTCGGTTGAACTCGAACAGCTTTGAAGTTGGAAGGGACGATGGAAGCCGCAGCACTTGGCGTCCGGCGTTTCAGATTTCGTCGACCACACCCGACCAATGAAATTCATCGTTCGAAACCGAAACCGAGCAGAGCTCAAAGATATGAAGACAGGCAGACGCCTAATCAAACATGCCATGAAGAGACAAGATGATGAGGCGCGCACGCGTTCGTCTAGACTTGTCGACACGTCACTATGGTCGGACTTGGGTTCATGAAGCGATGAACATCCTATCCGAATGACATGAGACGAAAAACATGGTCGACCCGCATGTTGCAGACGAAATTGATTTCCATATACACCAAGGCACATGAAAAACGGGTCGAGGACAGAAAACTGATAGGTAGGTTGTTGTTGCTGCAGAATGTAAAGAAGCAGCGTCTGCAAGCGGCCGCCAGCATGCAGCCATTTGATTCAAAAGGTCAAACGAAGGGAAAATCAAAATTATCGGCGGCGACATGAGGAAATTTCGCGTCAACCAGATGCTCTCATGTTTGCTTCGATTCGACAACACCTCAGGTATTCACAGGCAAAGAAAAGCCGGATCAGAACAACAAGAAATCACATCTATCTTTGCTTGTTTACTCGACCACACCTAGCACATGATGCCGACGAGACATCAAACAACGCCGCCATGGGGCAAAAGACGCAAACGCGATGCTTCTTTATCAGCCTCTGCATCACCACCTCATCTATCTGTACTATCCGACGATCCTGCAACTGAACAAAAACAAGATCGCAAACGTTTGAAGCAGGAGACGGGAAATAAGCTTCGTCGACCTGCACCATGGACCAAGCACAGTGACCCTCTTAGTCCGAGTCCACTCGCTTCTCCATCCAAGTTGAGACAAGACAACGACAATGAGCTCAGCAAGGCCGTAAAAGACATGTACGACTGGACTATGTCAGACGAGCCAATCGAAGAGTCGCTTCGTTGCATGGAGCGTATCGTCGCGTTGTGTCAAGATGAGCCGGCAGGCTCCAACAAGTGGAGGCAGGCCATGGCAACATACAAGGCCCTTGGAGCTACAGCAGAGGCTGTTCAAGACCTCCAAGAAGCGCGTGAGCCTTTCTGGACGCAGACGCAGGTGCGTAATCTGTCGAGAACACTGGGCACACCTAGAGCTCTGGCAGACTCGATACGTATCATGGTCGCCGAGAGCGAGAAGATCCATGGTGTCTATTTATGTGCAGATATTAAACATCAGCTTATGAAGGTCGTTGACCGTCTCTGCCCTCGCGCCGCCCCTGTCCTTGTCAACAACAATCTTCCACATCTCCATCACGACACTGTCTGCTCCGAAGCAGCTCCTGCTCCCATGCAGTTTCGAGCTCCTGTCGCGACTATGATCAGAAACGCGCCCGTACCATCAGCTTCCATAGTTTCGCCACCGATCAATGAGCCCGCTATTTCTCGAATGACCGCAGCCGGCTCTCGTCGTAATTCGACACCCCAGAGTACCACTCGAAGCTCCGAGGACGATACAGGTATGGGTGCTAGTCGGAAGCAATCTGAGATTCCCATGACTTCGGCGAGTCCACTCCTTCAGAACGTGCAGCCACCATGCCTTGGCCAATCTCAGGCTACAGGAGCAGCTCGAACTGGCCAATCTGCCTTAGAAGCTTCTAAGCTGACCAGACCACTACAACCAAGTCTATCCGCATCACCCAAATCAAAGTTTGCCGTTCCAATTGAGTTCAATATCGCGACTGGCTCGAATAGCACTCCGCGGGAAGATGATCGTCGCCGTGGTCTTGGACTCGACCTCTCAGAGGTCGTGAGTCGGCCCATTGGTAATGTACAACATCCCACAGTCCCGTCCAGGAAAAGGCCCTGCTGATCTACTTGGCAGGTATTTGCAACACCATCTACCGCATCTTCTCCTGAGCGCCGCACCTCATTGGCTCTTGATCGTTCCACTCAGCCTCCGAGCGGTCCGCGTCGTCTGCCATTGTTCCAGGCAAAGATCATGCCAGTCGAGCCATTGAAAGATACACCACAACAGAGGAAAGCCATTCTCGGTTCATGTGACCAGGGGCAAATACCTGCTCAGGACGCCATTCCTTGTTCCTCAGATGAACGCGCATGGCTGCTTTGTTTCAAAAATCTCAAAGACTTGCAGTACTCTATTGGCAAAACAATCATCTTCAACGACACCGTCTTGCGCATCCTTACTCACGCGCCTGGTCAGTCTTTCCAAGTCTTTGCCACGAGGGCACCACCTTCACTCGCCAAGTCTAAAGGCGCGATTGACGCAATCAATCATGTGGCTCGTACCCTTTGTCCACACAAGTTTTTACTGCGAAAACAGAGGAGGCACAACAACATGAGGCCCAAATGGATCGTCATTTCCGAAGATCTGCTCGAGCGTGATGGTTTCATTTTGGACATTGATATAGCAGGTCGTCGTGAGCGTTTGGAGTTTTTCGCCCTGTCTTCTGATAAGAGTCGTTGCTGGGTGTGTGGTCAAGGTCATAGCACTGCTCATTGCTCATTCACCGACAGAGTCTCACTACCACACCAAGATCGACAGTACCTCTCGAAAACGCCGCATCTGCACTAAGTCAGGACAAGTACTTATCATCAAGTGGTCAGAAGTGTAATCTTAGCAACATAGAACACCGAATTGCGTTACAGACGCGCCATGAACTGCGTCAGAAATAGCCCTGGTGTGCCACCACAAGGCACGGTACATTGTGATTCTTGACGGTGAACAAAGACTGCGTACATTCGATCAACAGCACTCTTTCACACGACGTGGTTATACCAGAGTTTTGTACGTCTGTGTGATTAACACCCTAAATTTCTTATTGTGGAATGTCTTCTTCCATGTTTAACCCAAGAAGCAATGAAACAAGAGTACTAATATGATGAATATATTGGTACAGGGTGGTCTGCACAGCGTGGAGATTTGATCTCTGAGCCGCTATCTCCGAGCCGAGGTCGCCAGCCACTTGTGCCCTCGTCATCTCCATCGCGCAGGAAGGCGTCATCCACGAATCTCAAGAACCATGACATACGCGGAGTTATGGACAAGGATGAGCAGAGATGACCCGGCCCAGACCAACTGATCATTCGTGCAGCCTGAGTCGCAACATCACCGACCGACCAAGCAGTCACGCTGGTCCTCATGTCTGGTGCGGAGCGAGTTTGCAAAACATCATTATCGCCGGTCACACTGGTCCAAATGTGCCGGACATAAGCAGAGGAATTCTTCCGCGAGGACCATGGCTTTATGGAACCCGAAAGATTCGAGGCGGCCATCGGATCAGACTGCATACAAGCGATGTCTTGTATGATGATCTCAAAACCCCGATCTAGATTTGCATGTTTTGCCCATCAGGGTCGATCAACGGGTCCATGATATAAGAAGACCCTTGATTCCCCCCAACTTCATCTCTCCAAATCCCCATCTTTTCTGAACTTCACAGTAGTAACGAGTTATACAATGAAGACTTCACAATTGCTCTACGCTGTTGCTGCTCTAGGTGCTCAGCTTGCTGCTGCTGCGACGCCACCAGGTTCATCTCCTCAGGTTCCTAATACCTTGAACCTCGCCTTTGAGAACAAGATTATCCAGCCTGGCCAGTTGATCGCTCAATCCGGTAAGTCCTCATAAACCTCTATCAAAGAGTCAAAAAGAACGACACTTGACATATCCCATCAGTCGCCGATGCAGGCCAACCAACCGTCTACGCCCCATCACCCAAGATACGCAATCGCGGACTCAAGAAACACAAAAAGCCAGACTGCACCTACATCTTCACCCTCGTAGACCTCAACCTGCCTTTTTTCGCCCTGCCCAATACGACCGACTTTTCTTCTCTGGTGCCCGGCATCGGTCCAAACCGCACCACACGACTCCACTGGTTCGAGTACAACGTTCACGCCATCCCTGCTCCCCATTCCCCCTTCCCCCAACTGCAGAATTTCAGTCTGCCGGTTGCAGAGTACGAAGGTCCGCAGCCACCCCAGGGTGATGAACCGCATAATTACGTGTTGTATCTGTTTGAGCAGCCAAAGGGGTGGCAGCCAGAGGCAGGAGCGAGAGAGAAGTATGCAGATGAGACGTCTCAGGCGAGGATGAACTTTTCGGTCGAGGCATTGAGTGCTCAAGTCGGCAAACCGATTGCTGCGAATTACTTCAGAGTGGAGAATGAGAATAACACGCAGAGTGCTTGATGGCTTGAAAGATGACGCAAAGACAGTAGCGCGACAGACATCCAGACGTAGAGTGACAGAAATTGATAAAATTATTGCTTGAGCCTTTCTCGCCTTTTGTGTGTAAACAGCTCTGGGGTTTCCTCATCACCTATTTGAATGGTGGCTGGCGCTGGCGTGTATGCATGGCTCTCCTGGACATGACAAAATACGTAAATTTTCAGGTAACCCTGATAAAGCACATATACCTTCTCAAAAGACAAAAGTGAACACATCGACACTAGTAGCCTGTCATCCTCTATTCCATGACGCTTACGGCAACATCTTGAAACCATCGAGAATGTCTTGATAGCTATCTTGTATGCTGCGAACCTTTGTGCTACAGGGTTGTCATTCTTGAAGTTGGTATGCGAGAAGTCTACTTAAGATATTTGAAGGCCTTGTCTGATGGCAGTCGATGTACGAAAACAAGACTACGTAGCTGTGCATTGACATCTTAGAGCAACCCTTGTACAGGTTTCTTCATATCGAAGCTCGAGTGATGCCAGAAGACATGGGATATATGTCTCATGAAGAAAGGGTTCTGCCCACCTCAAACAGACCGCAAAACACAGTGGTGAAAACTACTAAAGACGTTGACATCAGAAGTCGGTCGGTAGAAAGGACGCAAGCAAAATGTGTTCGGAACACTTTATGTCTATGAAGGTAATGGACACATTGGGTTGGAATCCCGGCGTTGTCATCAATGACACCGAAGCGCGGCGAGCAAGGCATCAGCTCGATGAAGCAGCTCCAGAGCTTCTGTCTTCCGATCCGTTGATGGTCTTGAATTATCTGAACAGGGAATTGTATCCTTGGGTCTTAGCTGTGTCAGTGAACGATGTCCGAGCCGTGATCTAGCATGACCAGGCCTGAGCAGCTCACCGCGTCAAGAATCGTTCAAAGCAGACGAGTTAAAATTCCCGTCGAGTCAATGACAGAGTGCCGATGGATTGACCATGACCAGGGGCAATCAAACAATGAGTCATGCTGTGCGATACGGCAAGGAACATCTGGTACTTCCTCCTGACGAAGCTCGATCCTTCTCGCAAGCAAGCCCTACTGCACAGACTCCTGAGCCATGATGAAGCCCTGAGTGCTGACACCTGAGTTCATCGATTGCCGCGCACTCGCGCTGATCTCATGACGGGCTCCACCTTGCATGCCCCTCCCTCTCATTCGGTTGCTGGACCGGGCTACTCCTTGGTATAGTAACAAGACCGAGCCGACGTGTCAACATTCGTTGGCTCATACCACACGAGGTGCAGTCTCTGAGCCTTGTTGCCCCTCATACCGGATGGGCCTGCGACTCCATAGGTCATTGTCAGTATAAAGGTGGGGCTTGGTCGGGATTTCTCTCATCGACGTGATGCGACGTGAGATGAGAAGTCGCATTGATCAATGGTTCTCTCAGTTCTTCTCTTTGTTGATAGCTGCTCTATGCAAACTTTTGCTCCAGTTGCCCATACCAATTTTCAGAAACCATACCCATCGTAGCGTAGCAAATAAGCAGCAGAGAAGCTTGTATATCGACGATTCGTGTTGCTATCCTCGTCGGCAAGGGTCGTCCTAGCGTGACATCCGACGTTCGCGTGAGATTAGGGCTCTTCAATCATCCACTGCTGTACAAGACCTGGAATCAGGGCCTTGATCTGTTGTCAAACATACAGTGCAGACGTGCAAGAAGTTGATATCTATGTCTCCAATGGTCTTGAAAAGAGCAGATTCGTCCCACGCTGTACAGAGTGGTTTTTGCTCGGCAGGCTGGTTCGCCAAGAACCAAGACAGGGAACTCGCACTTCTGTAATCTGTCCAGGTAGGTGCAGCAGAGGATCGGCTTGAGCAGAGCGGCTGCAAGGCTAAACGGATAGCTAGCTGCATCCACATTGCACGAAAAAAGCAGTCCGTAATGCCCCATAAAGCAAAGATTACCATCTAGGTGGAGTGAACTCCGTAATAGGAACGCGTCTGTCGGTGGTCTGTCCGTGTCCGCGTCAAGGGCCATATTGTACTCGTTCTTTGGAGTCAGCTCCGAGGGAAGCCTTCCAATTGGTCCAATTAGCTTGTGTGGGTCTTCAGCACGAGGTCTGACGTGCCTTAGATTGTACACCCGAGGCTCCAGGATTCAGATTTCTCCGTGGTCTTTGTGATCAATTTCTTGCCTGACTACCAAGGCACTCTATCATCCATCCCAACGATGACTTGCAGAGAGTATCTGATGCGTCAGGCACTAGCTGGTAGACTCCTTTGTTGCAGTACGAGGCAGCACGAAATGACCAGGCAAGGCATGAGAAAGCAATCTTCTCGAAGCGAGTGGTATGCATGACAGAAAATCGAACGGTTTCTGGAATGTCAAGCGCCTGATCCGTTCAACAGATGTGCTTCTGACGGAGGTGGTGGCCATTTTCGAACAATTCTTCTCTCCTTGCACCAATCTCCAAATGGCTTCCAGATAGCTTCTTTCTCGGCGGGTTTCAAGCTGGCAGCGAGACCGCTGGTACTCGTGGTTACAAAGACTTTCGCACCTTGATAGCCGTCTTGCCCGACAGCAGAGATACGACCCATGTTCTCTTTCTCGTCCTGCCAGCCCCAGTGGAACTCAGCTTTGGTCGGGTTCTTACCGTGTCGATGGCGGAAGATGGCCTCCCAGATTCCTTTCCCGACAATACAGACGCTCTCGGGTTGCCACTTGCGACACTTGTCTTCGAGTATTGGAGCACCAGCGCTCATCTCAAACTTGCTAAGTTCAGCAGCATCTTTGGTAGGTCGTTCTACAATATTAGTATTGCCAAGCAGGTAGCGAGCGGGCAGTTCGACATCTTGTTCCGGTCGAAGACGTTCGTCGGTACATCCACTCGAGTGCAGAAGTTTCCAAAACTGGTTTGATGGATGCGCATATGCATGGCCCTGTGCGGCGGTGCGTATGCCGGGATTTGTTCCCACAAACACAGCAATCAAGTTCGGGGCGAGAATGTCGGTAAGGGGACTCAAGTGCTGGTACTTTAATGGTGGTGCATACTTGCTTGACGGCTTGCGCCTTTTGGAAGATGTTGTTGATGGTGGATTGTTCGGATGCACAGCGCTTGGCTGCTCGTTGGTTGTCGTGCGCTGAGGATTTATTGCCACCGACGCCGAACGTTTTCGAGATCGCAAGACACGCGCTGGTGCGACAGAAGATGCAATGGCGTTCGGGTTTTCGTGAGCATATTGCTGAAGCATTTCCTTGAAAGCAGGTTCTCCCATGACGCTGAAGATGAATATCACGAAGAGCTGACCGGGAAAGCCGAAATGTGGTTCGATTCAAGGTGTCAACCCCACGTGACAAATGTCACACGAACCATGATGCGGAGTTGAATGTCGAGCCGCATTTTAGAACCATCGCAGCGATCGATTAGGGACCAGTGAACTTAACTAAACCTGGCTCACACGTTCGTCTCGTGCATTCATACGTGCATGTGTCAAAGGTAAATAATGTTGAAAAGAATGTGTTTGTTGTAACGGCGATCCACAAAACTCCTGTTCGCCCAAAGTAAACGATCGGGAAGCTGTGATGCAATCACTGATGGGCAACATTTCTCACGATCGCCGAAGTCTCCGTCCGCTCGGTAGGAACAAGGAATTCCAGACTTGGATAGCATCGAGATTGCTACATCTCGATGGTTGTCACTACAGTCGCCTTGACCTCGTACGCGGGTTAACGAAGCTTCTCTGGCTCAAAGTACAAGTCTCTTTACCTGAACCAAGACTTTCGCCACTCACGGATATCAGCATCTCTGGACATCGGCTATCGTATCCGCTAAGTACTGCAATCTCCAGTTGCAGCATCAGTTGCAGGATCGAGAATGCAAATCAGCTTCATGTGCGTGTACAGCTTTTTGTATGTTGGTAGAAGGCCATATCGTATGCATGTCTTTTTGACCGTAGATTGTAATGGTAACGGCATGCCGACTTTGGCAGAAAACGCTTCAAGAGAGGACCGAAGATGTGGCCAATATTCGGGGAGCAGGTCAAGCATCCGATCTTGTACGGAGTTTCCACCGACGACCTACCATCGTCCTGTCCGTTGCTTTTCACTTGACACGATGCGCCATCTGGAGATTCGGTGCATTCAAGCCATGAGTCGATCTTCTCACCCCTGTGCGGATGCGTTCATAGCTGGTCTGCAAAGTCGTCAGTGGGCTTTCTGCTGGTCTTTTTCGTTTCGCTTTCCATGCATCCACCACCATTGTCTAAGGCTTTTCTTTTCTTTCGTTCTTCTCTATGGTTTACAAACCTCGTCGACAACCCGTTTCAGTGCATACGATTCATAATTGGCCATCCCCCAAGCCTAAATTCCGAGGCGGAGACGAGTCCGCCACCATCAATTTTAAAAGATTTGAATCGGTAAACGATCGAGGTCGAAGCCGTCCACACCGAAAGAATTGGTTCGTCGCGTCACTGACGCTCCGGACGAAAGCCAAGCTCTGGCATTTACCAATATCATAGCGATTTGGAAGGTGCGGGGCCAACTCCGTGGTAAAAAGCCGGATACTCGCAATAGGCATTCGGTTTCTCCTGGATAGTGAATGTCATATTACCATCGTTCAATGCCTCAGGACAGAGACAAGCAACGTGGCAAGACGATCGTTGTCGAAGGGGAAACTCCTGCTTCATCGAGCGGTCATTCAGCGACGCCGAGGAAACTCACCGCCGTCGCTTGCATCGACTGTCGCAAGCGGAAACGGAAGGTGATTATCTGTTCAAAACCAGCAATCTCTGCGGCTTTGCAAGACTGACGCGTGTCCAAACCCAGTGCAACGGAGAGCGACCATCGTGTTCAGCATGTCAAACCAGAGGCTTGACATGCGCATATGATGTCGTCGAAGGAGCAACACGCACTGAAGACCTGAAACAAAAGGTCGGATCACTCTCGACCAGAGTGCGGAATCTCGAGTTGTTTGTCAACAAACTGAGGTATAGCACTGATAACGAAGCAAGCGCGATCCTCGCTCGGCTCAGGCTTGGAGACACTGTCGATGGGATCCTTGGCGTTGACATGGTCGATGGAGTCTCGGATATGAGTGAAGTGGAATCGTGGAAAGAACAGTATGCCTGTCGTTCCTTTCTGCAACATGTTTTGGGCTGACGTCTTTTCTCAGAGCGATGCCAACAATCCAAAGTGTATCCGCTTTTGGCATTGGGCTTGCTCGCAATCCCACAGGACCCTCACTGCTCACGAGCATCCCTCTCTTTGAGGCGCCTCGCTCGGAGAGGAGTGCTAGCATCGTGACTAGTCCTGGCCTTGTTCGAGAAACAAGTCAGTCTGGGCAAGATCATCGTCTTGACTCTCCCTGGGCACCTGCCTTGTTTGCCGAAACAAAGTCTCGGCATCTGTTATTCGAGGATGATCCATACTCGGACATACAAGGTGTCAATCAAGAACCGTACCCCATCCTGGACGGTGATGCGCCAAATGCAGTCTACCTGATGGGCAACCAAGACCGGCTCTGGATTGATCCAACCCTCTCTGCAGCCACACCCAGCTCCGGTCCAGGACCAGGTTCGGCTGCCCTCGAGCGACACACCAAGATCCTCGATCGATACAGAGCACGGCGAGATTTGCTGAAAGAGGCTCGACCTGGGGGCGACTGCATCAACATCTCGTCCAACCTTTTCAATGCCGTCGGCGCCGTGTCACTGTCGTTGCCCATCGACCCGCAACTGCTCAGGATGCGGGACCTCACCGCACCGGCATGGTCTGTCGTCTCCATGTACCGTGTCGATGATCCTGACATGATGTCTGCTGTCTACATTGACTTCATCAGCGAGAGTAAGAGACTTATCGCAAGCGGGGTCGTCCCGGAACGCATATTTGGATCCGTTCCAGATATTGAAGCTCTCGTCAACGAAGCCGCGTTCCAAAGAGCTCCTGTTCTGTCACAATGGGTGGCGCGGCTTGCCAACAGCTTTGGCATCCCGTCGCTCGTATGCCGCATGGCTGTCATGTGGGTCCAGTGGCACTTGATGCGCTGGATCATCCTGCCGACCCAAGAGACGTATCTTGCCGTTCCAGATTGGTACAGGCCAACGCCGTATCAGATGTTTGTGCCGCATCCTGTCTATGCTGACTTTCATGTATGGCCCCGGCTTCGAGACACTGTCATTCAACGCATCGACCTGCAATGTCAAGCAACATACTGGTTCTCCGAGACTGCCACAACTCTCGACTGCAATTGGCCAGGAAGCGTTCAAGATGCCATGGCCTATGATGCTAACGGGAAGCTCACCCCGACGCAAGCATTCCTTCAGCATCTTCAAGACCTGGGCAACTGGACTGTTGGGCCCGTCATTCGAAAGCATATCCCAGACGCATGCACCATTGTCCAGATCAAGTACGGACCCATGTGATGAAGAGCCAAGAACATATTATCAGCATTCGGAAACATCCAGTTACCGAGGCGTCTCGCTCTTGCAAAAGAACACTGCTCCTCCCAACTATCGCAAGATATCGCAAGAGATTGGTCGTTGAAGAAACATCGAGTAAACCACAGCCGGCCCGGTCTGGTCCTTGGCGGTCACTTCCAGTCGATATTGTCGCTGCAATTTACCTTCGGTAGTATCTTCCGATTCACCAGAACTGAACAGCAACGCAAAGACGCAAAATGGAATCCCGAAACCCCGACAACATCAACACAGCAACTCGTCGGCCCGTCAGCCGGTCCCCGCACGTTGTACTTGAGCGTCTTCATCAACCCTTGCCTGCCATACTCGCCAGCTCTGAACACATCAAGCAACAACCTCATCACTCGCCTGGCTCTGAACAGCTTGCAGAAGGCGATCTTCACGGAAGAAATACATAATAGAAGGAAACATCCACAGTCACGGAGAAGACATGTCAGCTTTTAAGAAGCTCAAAGACACTGCACAAGCGGAGGATCATCTCATAGTCTTGTCGCATAACTCGACGATGCGATATTCACTTTTAGCGTTGCTAGAAGGCCACTGTTCCATCGGATCACCCGCCAGTCAAGGAGGACCCTTTGTGACGCGGTTCAACTCATACTTTTGATCCCATTCTTGCAATCCCTTTACTCGACAGACCGACGCGCAATGATCGAGACGATGAGCGCTCCTCAAATTTTGCATGTCAACGATATCGACGCCCCATCAAATGATACACATGATTTTGCATAGCGATCAAGGGTTTTTCCTAACAGCGTAGCCGAACAGTAGTTCATGGTCACGGACATGGGCAGCATACCGTGTTGCCGCTTAGCCTTTGACGAACATAGACAAAAGTGTACAGTACTTACATTTTACCGTATATACTATTTTACCCATGCTCTACTCGGGCATGCTTCTTGACCAAAAGATCGGGGTTTGCTTCTCAATATGCATATCTTCTCGGTTTAGAAAAGCGGATTCTTGCTACGCGGGATACATATGTAACTGATGAAAAAGGGTGACCACCAGTCCATGCTCACGGCAGATGTCATTTCCGACACACTACGCGATGTACTCGTATGTTCGCACAAGCCTACCTTGTTTGCAACTGCTCCGCGTGCAATATTGCATGTGGCGTGTCATGATGAGGAAGGAGCGCTCACGGTTAGTCCAGTGCAATTGGAAGCTACAAATTCTACGACTCTTGACATATGGGATGTACACTGTAAGAATCGCAGTGATTGTTATTCACCCAATGAGACATGACCAATCTCTTATTTTCTTTTCGGGCGCTTTGGCGGAGTGGTTAACGCGATGCCCTGCTAAGGCATTTCCTTCGGGAGCAAGAGTTCGAATCTCTTAGGCGTCGAAACGTCGTTTTTGCTTTTTCAGAGTCTACGATTACTCTACTTTCCTTTGTTTTTCATTTCCGCCTGTGCAGAGAGAATGGTCGACGATGCAAGATGCTATCGAAATGCGAAAAAAAAAAATACGGATCAAGCACAGGCAAAAAGAAGAACAAAAAACCACTTTCTTATAAATCGACAATAAAGGTCTTGGTTTTTTAGTTCTCCCCCGAATGCTTGATTTGAGGGGAAATGTAATACACCAACGACTCTTTTCCTTTTGATCTACGGTGGGTAGAAGGGCGCTTCACCAAGCGCCAACCTCTTCTCCATGGCCTCCATCAAAACCGCAGGCACACTCTCATCGGTCGCTCGAATGGTAAGTCGATACATCTGCAAAAACACATCAAAAAGTCAGCTTCATCAAATCACAAAAACACCAAGCCCACAAAAAAAAAAAAAAAAAAAACTTACCCCGTTGCCGGCATTGGGTTCCAACCTGACCAAACACCCGACCTTTCCAGCCCCACTCGTGTGCAACACACTTGCACAGACAAAATTCTTGACATTCGGATCCACGTCATCCAAGATGCCCCATTTGAAGCCTTCGAGTATTCTGCGCGTGGGAACGGGCGCTACGTCTTTACCCGAGAAGATGCGTTGGGCTTCACGAGGACCAGGCCCGCCGATTTGTTTCCAGCGCTTGAAAAAGTCGTCCGCTGACAGAGAAGCGGGTTCGAGATACTTGTGGATGGCGAGGGGGAGCTTGAGGGTTAATGCTTGGAGAGCGCCGGCGAGCCAGGAGATGCGGATGGTGGGCGCTTGAGTGAAGACGCTCTTGGCTTCGAGCATGATCATGGCTTGTGTTTGAGTAGAAGGCTGGACGGTGGTTTCTGGAAGTGACTTGACGTCGATTTTGATGTGTTCGGGAGAAGGATTGTTGAGGGTTGTGGTGAAGGAGTTTATGGCGAAGGTGGTCTTGTTGGTGAAGTACATGATTATGCAGCCCAGTTCGCCACGGTATTCGGAGCGCACGCCGACTTGAATTTGGCTGTCTTCGTACAGGATGCCTTCAGGTACCATGAGCATGCGGGCATGACCGCGTTCCCAGCCGGGGGAGAGATGGTCTGCGCTGGCAAAGTTTGGCGTCTTTGTATCTGCGTTGCCCCAATCGAGATCGGCCAGTTCGTCTGCTGGTGTTTTGTTGCCATTCGCTTTTGTGGGTGATGGTGCGGCGGCTGTCGTGTCAAGAGTATTGCCGGCGCTGAAGGTGCGCTTCAAAGTGACATTACGATCGTTGATGTCCTTGTTGGCATCTTTACCACCAGCAACCCATGTTCGTTTGTCGCTTGTATTGTGCTGTCTGGAATGTAGTCTAGAGAGCAATGCAGAAGCGCGTTCTGGGAAAGGCGGCATCTCATCCATGACAGTTCGGAGCAAATCATCTGTCGGCATAGTAGCCAGAGTCAAGTACTCGCAGGCACGTTGCTGGAGCTCGGAATCCAAGGTGTGGCTATATGTCTTGAAGGCTTGCAAGAGTTGAGGCTTGATCTCAGGGAACAAGTTTACGAACTTGATGAAAGCGGAGAGCATCATGGCGCGTGTACTCGGCGAGCTGCCGTTGAACTTGGACTGCAAAGCCATGAACTGCTCGATAGGGCTGCACTTGGGGCTGTCGGCGATCAAATGACCAAACTCACCAAGCAGGTAGCTGCCAATCTTGACAAGCATTTCATGACATTGCTCGGCTCGAAGGTATTCCAGAATGTTGGAAGCGGCATAAACTTGTAGCTCATCATTGTTGGTAACAATCATGATGATTCTCTGCCAGACTTCGTCGCTGACGTGGTCTCCGGCCATGGCGATAAGTCTGAGTGAAATGTCGACGTACCATTGAATGTCGGTAGCATACTTTTCGGTCAAGATGGCAATCTTGAGGACCATTTCCTCACGAATGGCATAGTCGGCCGTTTGCAAGTACTTCAATAGCTCACCAACAATGGGCTTAGCATTTGTCGTGTCGCACATGCTGTAGAGCAAATCAAGACCTTGTCTTCTGACACTGATATCGCGATCACGCAGAGAACCAACGATAATACTCTGGTGTTTCTTGATGGGATCGAGGTTTTCCGAACGAGCCGCCAGGTGTGTCATGGCTTCTAGACCAAGATAACGCACATTTGTCTCTCTTGATTGGATGAATTTGCCCAACCTCGAGGAAATTTGCATCATCAGCTCTTGCTCTGTGTCGAGGTGAATGGTGAGGTTGATTGCCTCGAAAAGAACGGCGTTCTGAGCATTGTTCTGTTGGACGTTCTTGGGGGCTTCCATGGCGTTGTCCATGATCCTTTGCAAAGACTCACGGATCAAAGCGCGTACGTGCGAGTCATTGGAAGGGGGGAAATACTGCATCAGACGCAAAAGCTTGACCTGAATCCAGGGACACGGGACCTTGTAGTAATAGTAATCGCCAGCGCATTCGTGCTCGACAACGACTTTTTGCAGACGTTGGGCGGCCTTGACATAACTGCCTTTGTACTGGTCGGGGTTGTCTTGAGCCAGCTTCATGACCAGCGAGGTGACGGAGAGGGCGACACCCATGTCTGTGTCGTCCATGATGGAAATGATGCGCTCGGCCCATTCTGCCTGGACGATGCTGGGGGCTTTGCGGTAGAGACGAAGAAGGGTCAGGGCGGCCTTTTTCTTGACAAAAGGCTTGGACGTGCTGCAGCGGACAAGTCAGTGGCTGTGGTGCAGCAGGAGCAGAAAAGACGCAAGACGCACGGAGAAATCAGCAGCCTGTGGACATCAAAAGCCAGGGCCTCGCCCATCTCCTTTCCACCAACATTGGCAATGGCATGCAGGGCCAAACAGTTGTTCAGCTCGTTGACATCGGCCAGGTCCTTTCTGATGCTGTTGACGACCAAATGCAACAGCTCGTGCTCTTCGTGCAAGAACAAGGTGACGGCCAGATAGCCAATCTGCTTCTCCGAGTACTTTGTGGCCGACACCAGATTGACGGCCTCGAGGTGACCGAAATCGACGTTCCAGCCGAGAATGTAGATGTAGAGCAGCTTGCAGACGTACTTTTTCTTGTCGTAGCCCGTCAGACCGCCCTGCTTGAACTTTGAGCGGATGTTGGCGAGCTCCTTGTTGATGCGCTTCTCCTCGAGTTCGCGGGCGCGCGCGTTGCGGAGGTCGGCGATGAAGGATACCAGTCCGCGCATTGTGTTCTGGTTGCCGCTGCCTCCTCCGCGGTTGAACAGCCCGCTGCCCGACGACGACATGGTGACTGTCTATCTGCTTGTCCTGTTGTATGGTGGCTGTCTATCTGCTTGTCCTGATATATGGTGATGATGTCGATGTCGAGCCAAGTGCAGAGAGAGAGAGAGAGAGAGAGAGACGGCGTCGACGAGTCGGGACTATCGAACGAATTGGTAGCTCCTCGTTATGCCGTATACATTGGTGATTTGCTTCTCCAGAATCTCACTCGGCTGGATTGTACAGTCTTCCATTCAGAACATCGTCCCGATACTCTACCTACAACTAACAAAGGAGAAGTCATGCACATACGACCCTCCCGTCCTCTCTGCCAAGAAGGCGGGGATCTCAATCTCATCCACGCCATCCGACACTTGACTTGAACATTCTCACTCTCGTCCACGAGTCACGGCTAGCTTTCCACATCTCATCTACACAAATTCATCGAATCTTCGAGTAGAACATGCCTGACTCGACGTGAATCAAGAAGATCACACCAAAAACACACGAGAATCATTCAGAGTTCAATACAATCATTGATGCCATAATGGACTCTGGTCTACGAGTACACTGTGGTGAAAGACTGTGCCTGGCTCGCCCTTGAGCTGCCAATCAAAATCCATCACCTGTTTGCTTTTTGTTTGGTTGTCGTCATGCGTCAAGAAGAGTAAAAGAAAGAAACATTTCATCCAATCCCGCCAGTGTCCTTTCGCTCAGAGGACCCCGACTTGCCAAAACTACCTCCACCACCACTACGCCCAGAACGCCCGACATGTCCGTTGAGTGCAACTTCTTCCACCACCTCTACAAACGCCCGCTCAAACACTTCCCTTTCCTGCTTGCTCTCGCTCTCGGAAATAGGCAGCGCTTGGAGAGCGCTAACACCCATGAACCTAGGACCCGTCGCAAAAAGTTGCGCTGAAGTCGCAGAGGTTGGGAGCCGATGCGAGAGTAAGCTCAGGAGCGAGAAAAGTGTCCTTGAAGCCAAAAGTAGAGAGGTTGAAGACGTCGTCTTGCCCCTCGCTTGTCGTTGCGTTGGTCGTGTAGTTGGACTCGACGTGATCGTACTCGACGAGATTGTCGAAATGGCTGATAGCTGACTCATCATCGTGGCCATACGAGTCGGCCATAAGGTCCACGAAGCTACCATGAGACTCTTGTAAAAGGTCATGATGTTCAGATGCATCAAACAGATTATAATCTGACTCCACCTTGAAAGGCTGTTGTTCTCGCTCGACCGACACTGCAGGTCGCACAACATCGCAGCAGAATGTTGTGTCTGGTCGAGCGAGATGCTTGTCCTGTGGACAGCCGATGTGGGCAGGTGCATCTGAGAAGCCGGCGACATGGGCTCCATCTTGACTGATGGCGTCATGAAGTCTTCGTTGATCGAGGATGGCGCCAGTGAGGCGCGCGGGTCGATGGTATCGTATGATGAAGGAGTCGAGACAATGCTGCAGAATGTTAGACGTCATGTCGATGAATGTGAAGGGTTAGACGGAGTTATGCACCTTTCTTCCGGCACCTTGATGTTGGCCAGTTCTTCTTGGGTGAGTTGGGGCAGACCGCCAGGGATCATGTCCTTGCATTTGTCAAGGGTGACATCCTTCTGGGCGAGTTGTTGTTGAAGAGCGCTGATCTGTTGTTTGAGAGCGTGGTTCTCAACCTCGAGACGCTCGGCTTCTTGACGCTTGCGCTCACGGGAGTTGTGTGCGGCAGCGCGGTTGCGCTTGATGCGCTCGATGCGGCGCTGCTCCTTCTCGTCGGCCGTCTTGGCCCGTTTTCGAGGAGGCAGGTTGGTCTTGGGTTCTGGTAGTGCCTGGCCCCATGACTTGCGCTTCTTTGCAGGCTTGGCTGCTGAGGACTGTGGGAGATGGAGAGAATTGGGTGTTGCGATGGCTGTCGTGGTCACCGTCGACGGTGTGAGGCTAAAGTCCGGAGTGTTCATGTTGAGTGGATCTGGAGTGGATGCTGCCAGGAGGGACGGCTCTGGTAGAACCGGACCGTCGGCCATGATGTATAGAGATTTGCGGAAACGACTGCCTACATCTGGAGATGAAAGCTGGCCTCTTGGTGTTTTGCTGTTGCCTGATGACGCTTTCCAGTCACAGAACAAAGCGAGCAGGCGGAGAAGACAGCTGGCACCTTCCCTCTTTATATATCCGTCTCATTCCATTCCCGAAATAGTTAGCTTCCCGCACGGTCGCGCCTTCCCTCCAAGTGCAACCCCTGCGTTAAGCCCCGACTCCACATTCAGCCGTGCACTATTTGCTACTCAGCCTCGTGCTCTCATCAGAACATCCTCCCGAAATGCACCTCCAATCTCTCTCATACGCGTTAGTTATTACCATATCTCACGTCTCACGTAAACCATCCTCAAGCCCTTCAGTCTCGCCTGCAAATCTGCTCAACTACTAACCCTGTCTCTATTGTCATCCCAACTCTTTTATCTGCGCCGAGAAGCCGTTGCTGTGAACCTTGTACCTTGTACCTTGTTTAATACGATACATTGGCGATCCACGTTCATCGTATTTCTCCGTCCTTCCAAAGCCTTCCTGCCGACTCCCCGCAGCTTCTCGACTCCTTTCAACAGTGCTGCTTCCCCTTACATGACTCAACAGAATGCTGTGTACTGTACATGGGCAATTGTCCGTCTAGACATTTCATCCCTCAGCTGAACATCCAGCCAGCCAGCCACTTGTGTAGAAAAGTTGGACAATTCACGAGGACCTTGCATCATTCTTTTACCCTGACGATCGTTGAGAGGGAAAAAAGGGGTTCCTTCAGAGAGAGATGCGCTGATCCCGGCCGGGAATCCATCCGCTCCAAAAATGGCATGGAGACGTAATACCAAGGAATAACCCTACAAGGTACACACGAACATCAGAATGCTCCGTTCGTGATGATTGATCGTGACTTTGTTAGATAGGGCAACAGAATAACGAGAGAGTGTTTGATTGTTCATTTATTTGATCACGAGCTGAACCCCTCTCTCTGATATTGCCCATCGCTCTAGAATCAGTTCCAAATGCAGATCGTCTTTCCACCCCCAGCACCGCTGGCCCCGGGCCTCGCGCGTCGCTTCTGGTATGATCGGCAAGACTCCTCGCTACTCGAGACTCAACAGGAGCCTTCTCTTATCGAGACATGCGATCCAGAGCTCTTTCGCAAATTACGTTTCAAATCACAGCTCATGGATACAATGTAGTAGAAGACTCACAATCAAAATCATCATGATTGATTGACCGACATGATATACCTCCTCCGAATGATTTCTAACGGCGTTGAAGCAAATTTCCAGGCATCGCTCTGGCCACACTCTTGACGATGCCAATAAATGCCGACTTGCCTTCCTTGGTGTTGGGTACTTGCTCTCTGAAAAGCGCAATGAGCTCGGCAATACTGATGCCTTCGGGAGGAATGGCAGCCTTGATCTGTTCGGCCGTCGGCATGGGTACGGGACTGGCAGCGCGTGAACCAATGGGCGTGGCATTGCCAGGTGATCCGGGGGTGGATCTGGGGTTCAAGGTCAAATTTCGGGGACGTCTTTCAGTCTCGGTGTCGCTGCCCGAACCGGCAAGACGACCCATGGGCGAACCGGCACCGGACATGTCGCGGCGGTGCTGCTTCTTCATGCGCTTGTGGTTGATGGACTCGCTGCCGCTGGTTTCGGACAGGTTGGGTGAGCCGGGGCGCTTGAGGTTGGACATTGAAGCCTTTGCCTGCAAGCCTCCATGTTTTTCAGCACGACCTGAAGGAGTGTTGGCGTTGGTTGAAATCTGTGAGGCAGGTTTTTCACCGTTGGACTTGACCTCTTCAATCTTCTTGCGCTCATCCTCTAGGCGGGCACGCTCGACGTCTGAGTCTTCCGAGTCGTCCTGGATCATGGTTAGGCTGAGGCTCACTGTAAACAGTGTATATCAGACTTACCTCTTCTGAAAATTCATTATCACTCTGGTCAGTGTCATATTCGTAGTTCTTTTCAATCTTGACCAGCTTCTTGCGCAGCTTTTTGGCCTTTCTCTTTTCTTCTCGCTCCTTGAGTCTCTCACGTTCTTCTTCTTCATACCAATCCTTTTCGTCCTTGACACCAGTGCCAGCGAAAACATTGGCCTCGTGTCGTTCCTTCTTCAGCTTTGATGCGGCTTCTTTCGCCTCTTCTTCATCGTCTCCGAAAAGCTTGCCTTCGTCATCATCTTGGAATTCATCTTCGGCTTCAAAGTCTAGCTCATCAACATCATCGGCAACATCCATATTGTCGTCATCGTCCTCATCCTTGACGCGGTTTTCTCCTCTCATGCCCACTCTGCCTCTTGTCAGACGCGCTTGTCTTTCGAGTTCGGCACGTCTTTGCTCGCGATTCTTTTCGTTGTCCAAGAACCATCTCGGGTTCTTGACTTCTTTGTCCAGCTTAGCATGCGCATCTGCATCGGGCATCAATTCAAAGCGCCCAGTAGGATTGAATCGGTACCACTTTTCAATGGGAACCATTCTGAAACAGCCATCGCCGAGCACGAACATGGCGTTCGACTCGGAGAGAGGCTCTTCATATGTACCGATCCAGATGTTCTTGTTTTCAAAGTCCTCAAGATGCCAGGGTCGGCCTTCTTCGTAGCGCAATCTGGCACGCTTCTGAGCCTCGGGAGTGTCTGTGGGATAGTATACATCCTCGGTCTTTTTCTTGAAAGGCTGACGCTTCTTGGCTGCTGCCGCCTTGTCGGTAGGAGCAATCTGGGCCTGGGTAGCTTCTCTTTCTGCGGCCTTTTCAGCCTTGCGAATGACCTCCTTCTCACGTTCCTTGTCATCCTCTGGGTTGGCCTCGACAGGTGCATTGGGGGTATCACGAGGGAATCGGCGATGCAATTTGACAGGACGCTCGAATTGGGATTTGTCATAGGGATTGACGTTGTCGTCAGAGATGAATTTCATGGTGTGGAAACGGAGCCCTTGGAGAAGGGCTTTCTTTGTGGTGACCAGCGGAAATTCATCGTATGTAGAGGGATCGTCGTCGGGCTCTGGTTGAGGCTGCGCAGTCGAGGCGGAGGCAGCCAGAGGCTTTGTGGCACCCGTGAGCTTCTGCGGCGGAGGAGCAGGAGGGCGCTTTGCTTGGGTGCGGCTAGGCTTGGGCGCAAATGGACCAGTGGGCTTTCTGCGACGGATGGTGCCCTGACCATTGTTCGGAGTGGTCGAGGGCTGGCGCGAGGCAGGGCTCACGCCTGGAGGAGGAGCACTCATGGGGTCGACCGAGCAGGCGGACTCTTTGTTCGTCTTGTGAAGGCAGTTCTACGTCTGCATTGGGTCTTGTTGCAATGCTGATGCCAGATAATGGTGGGAGCGAGTCGAGTCGACAAGGGGCGTGCGAGTGTGTAAGAGGTGGGTGTGGAATGTGAATGGGGCCATGTCAAAGTGGAAGGCGCGCTCCGTCGCTGTGCCATGTCATGGCCCGCCCGTGCCTTGTCCGAAGTCTTGGCATCAGATTGTCACTCTTTGGTGAGTGCTTGATCTGGCATCCATCACTCACGCGTATAATATCTTTTCTACTGGTGCGCCGACGAGAAAAATCACCAGATCGGATCGTCGTCTCTCTAGCATTTACGCTGTGCTCAGAAGGAACGAATCTGATGGGATCTGATCGATCGATTGATTGATTGAACAAAGCCTCACATCTCGCACCTGCCTACGATGGATTCGGGCAGGAGCTATGCCTCACCCAATCTCGAAGATCAACTGCGACACATGATCATGAATCGCAATCTTGTACAGCAGCCGCAAATGGATCCTCGTCTCCAGCAACGGCCACCTCCGGACTTGAGAAGCCCACCAGGCCTCGGACCATCTCCTCAGCGCTACTCTTCCAATGTGCCACTGCATCGCCAGCAGGACTTTTCGCAATTCCTGCAACAGCATCATGTGACGGCTCCCATGCCTCTGCCACCACCTCATGCTCCTTCACAAAACACCAACTTCCGTCTCCAGGCTCCTCATCATCTCCATCAAAATCCCCGTCCTTTGGATCCGCATGCTTTCAACAGACCTCCTCCACGAGGCCCCGCTTCCCATCAAGGCTACGCGCAGAATGGTAACCAGAATCATCAACAGGCGCGCCACTTGTATCAACCCCAAGCTCCCTCTCAGCAGTTTCACAATTCCTCCCACGAACGTCAGATCTCCTTCTTGGAGTCACTTGCCATGCAGGAAATCTCAAAGTCTCGCATGTCTGACTCCGAGATCGCAATGAAAGATGCATTCCGACTTAGACTGCAACGTATTTTCGAAAACCTGACTTCTCCCGATCCAGAGAAGCCCCTGCCTTCGGTCGAACTGGCTAGCTTTGGCAGTCTCAGTTCTGGTTTTGCCACTGCTGGCTCGGACATGGATCTGGCTATAGTGACGTCTGATGAACATGACCTGACCCAGCGCTTCTCGCCGCACGAGACTGGCTTGGCCCGTGTTCTCGAGAAGGAACTGCTCGACAACGGTATTGGTGCTCGCCTGCTCACTCGTACCCGTGTGCCTATCATCAAGATATGTGAACAGCCGACTCCTGAACTTCTAGAGGCACTTCGCGAATCTCGTGAGAAGTGGATCAACCTGCCCGAGGATGAGAAATACGCCACTTCAAAGACATCTGCCGACGACTCAACGCCAAAAAAGGACAACTCTCCTACGCAACAACTGCCCGATGAAACTGACCAGGACACGCACGCTGCGGACCAGCCCACAGAGAACGATGCAATTTCTCAAACAGCTCAATCAACCGATCCTGTCTCATCCCTTGTTCAGTCTACCCAAGCTCTAAACCTCGATCAAAAATCAACAGACCAAGTTTCGTCCAAATCAGAAAACACCGAGCAGTCTCAACAGCCACTTCCCGACAAACAGGCCAATCGCCACCGCAACGACAAAGTCTGGAGACGTGAAAAGGCCGCTGGTCCTCTGGATTTCCCCAAGGACGGAGTCGGCATTCAGTGTGACATCAATTTTTTTAATCCTCTAGGCATCTACAATACCCAAATGTTGCGATGCTACTCAAAATGCGATCCTAGAGTCCGACTCATGGTTCTTTTCATCAAGTCATGGGCTAAGCGCAGAAGGATCAACTCTTCGTACTCAGGAACACTCTCCTCGTATGGTTATGTTTTGATGGTTTTGCACTACCTTGTAAACGTAGCACAGCCCCCAGTGTTGCCTAATTTACAACACGAGGCAGAGGCCAACAACCTGCCATCTGTCACTGTTGATGGCTACGAAGTACGTTTCTTCGACAGAGAAGACTTGATCGAGAGTCGTGCTAGCCAAGGTGCAGTCACACAGAACGACGAACCTTTGGGCAAACTGCTTGTCGGATTCTTCAGATATTATGCTGTTAACGCTGGAGGCTTCTTCTGGACTCGCGATGTGCTCAGTCTCCGATCTCCAGGCGGACTTTTGTCCAAGGATGAGAAAGGCTGGACAGGAGCAAAAACCGAAGTCGGCGAAAACAAGGAGGTTCGCCACCGCTATCTCTTTGCCATCGAGGATCCCTTCGAGACGACACACAACGTCGCGCGTACCGTCACACACAACGGAATCTGCGCCATCAGGGACGAGTTCCGCAGGGCATGGCGTATCATCGGCGCTGTTGGTCGCCGTGGAGGACAGCCCGAAGGAGGGCTCTTTGACGAATTGACAGAAGCCGAAGAACAATCTCAACAACCTCCTGTATCCAAGGCTCCGCCTCCGACTGCTCACAAGGCACAGGCATACGGTCAACAGTTTCCGTCGTTGGCAGGAGAAGCAACTGCTGGTGGAAATCAAAAGGCGCCTGCGCAACCAGTACAGACAAGTCAGCTTCAGACATCAACTGCGGTCCAACCACGAGTGCAGTCACAGCCAGAGGTTGGTCCCGCAGGTGGTCGTGGCAAGGGTCGTCGTCAGAAGTTTGTGCCTCTGAATCTATGATGTTGTTGTTCTCATGTAATGCATTTAGGGGTTTCTATCAGAAGGAATCGGTGTGGATTTTACACGGTCGTTCGGGACATGGGTGGGCAGCATAGAAGAGGTATAGGAGATGAGCAAGCCTGAGTGTAGCAAAGGAGATTGCATGGCTTGCTAGTCGGGACATGAGACGTCGCAGAGGAGCGGCGCACGAGGTAGATGCATGACATGTAACAAAGATTTTTGGTGAGAAGAGTTGAACAAAGATCGTGGTGGGCAAATGCGGACAGTGGAGTGAGTGTACCAAAATAGACACATGAAGCACGCGTTCTCCGAATGCCGACGAGGCACGCGCGGAAGTCGCAAGCACATGGAGACTACAGTAGATGGAGAAGGCGCATGCGACTGGGCAGGAGCGACCATGAAAAACGAGCCTTTTTTTGCAAATGGGTTTCCAGAGAGGAACAAGGACAGTCCAGGTCAAACTCAAGAGGAAGTGCTCTTTGCATGGCCTGTTTCACAGTGGTATTCAGACAAAGATGCGGCCGAGTTTGGAGGGACAAGCTGTCACGCACAGGCTTTGGCCTTTTTGGGCGCCACAGGGATCGGCGACAGTCACAGTTCAGTCAAGCTTCAACGGCCTCAAAGGGACAAGTTGGCCAACCTTGTTGCAGCCTTCGACCCCTTTGAAGACAAGACTCACAGCTGGCCGCATACACCCACGTCTTTCCTTCTACGACAGACGCGACACGGGCAGGCACAGAGCTGCTTCTTGATCCGGACCACACTGTCGCATCATCGGCAAACTACGTAATCCTTCGAGTCGACTTCTCTCATCAGACCAGCCATGGTCGAAGACAAGTGCGGCCCCCTTGCGCATACCATCTCAAACATGGAGCTGACTGTCGTCTTCTCAGGTATATCGGATTGGCGCTAGCCGTCGCCTCGACACTTGCGATAGGTAACGCGCCGCACCCACACTTCCATGACACCAGGGCAAGCAGCTGAACGCCATCAAGGAACGAGCTTCGTAATCACAAAAAAGGGCTTGATGCAAGCCAGTCAACAACATGGCTTTGAAGGAGAGGGCTTTGCATATCTCAAGAGTCCCGTCTGGTGGTCAGGCATCATCACAAGTACGTCGTCGCACAACCCTCTGGTCTCTTCGCAGCCTGCTCACGCTGCTGCATAGTGGTCATCGGCGAAGTGGCCAACTTTGCAGCATACGCCTTCGCGCCGCCAATTCTCGTAACGCCGCTGGGAGCGCTCAGTGTTTTGATTGGGTCAGTCAAGAGTTAGAAGCATCACACACACACACACGCCAAAACTGACAAGGCGTCCGCAGAGCCGTGTTGGGGTCATATTTCCTCGGCGAGAACCTGGGCACATTGGGCAAGCTGGGATGTGCCATTTGTCTGATCGGCTCGGTCGTCATCGTACTCCACGCACCGCCGGACAAAGAAGTCCAGACAATCGACGAGATTCTCAACTACGCCGTTCAGCCTGGTGAGTGGCAGAAGAGGACGAGTGCGCTGCTGGACACGACGACTGACACAGTGCAGGCTTCCTCTTCTACGTGGTGCTGGTCATCGTCTTTTCCACCGTCATGATCTACCGCATCTGCCCGCGTTATGGACGCAAGAACCCGCTGATCTACATTTCCATCTGCAGCACCGTCGGCTCCGTCTCCATCATGGCCGTCAAGGGCGTCGGCATCGCCGTCAAGTTGACGTTCGCCGGCTACAACCAGTTCACCCATCCCAGCACCTACGTCTTCATCCTCGTCACCGTCGTCTGCATCTTGACCCAGATGAACTACTTCAACAAGGCGCTGAGTCAGTTCAACACAAACATGTACCGCTTCCTTTTCCGTCTCCTGCTCGACATTCTGCTGACTCGTCGTCCAGTGTCAACCCGCTATACTACGTTACATTCACAACCTGCACCCTCGTCGCATCCTTCATCCTCTTCCAAGGCTTCAACACCTCCGACGCCGTCAACACCATCTCGCTCCTCTGTGGCTTCCTCACCATTTTCACCGGTGTCTATCTTCTCAACCTTTCGCGCGAAGATCCTGAAGGACACAGCCACATGCAACTGAATGGAAACGGCAGCCGCTTCGACCTCGACGGTATCCCCACAGACCCCATGTCTGGTCCCTTGACCCGCCGTTCCATGCAAGCTCGCCGTAGCTCCGAAGCGCAGCACCGTCGTTCCAACAGCATCAACCTATCTTTTGCCGGCAGAAGATCAAACGACCACGATCGGGAAGCTTTGATGCACAACTACGACATCGAAGCTACAAATGGCGGCTTCAGTCTGGGCGACCTGGCCGAGAGCGATGACGAGGGTGCACCGCGGCAAAATGGAAAAGCAAAAGTTTCACACGAGCGTCTGAGTTTCAACAAGTCGGGCAGGTGATCTCATGCGCCACGGTGTAAAGAAATCTGGCCGAAATGCACTTTGTCTTTCTGCAGCACTCTGTTTCGAGCAGGGCTGCAGAAGGCGGTGTGCTGCCAACGATGGGATGAACGACATTCCAACAGTCGCATTTCAACGGCGTTTTTTTTATTGTCCTTTTGTAATGTTTTGGGATCTTTGAAATGATAGAACGAAGCCACGGGGTTTTCACTTTTTGGAAGGGAGCACAATGGGCACAGCACGGGGAAACACTGGTGGCTTCTGATACCCTTACCTCCCAGGGGAATCTTTTGGACTTTTTTTGTTTCTCTATAGACGAGGCAAAAATAAGCTGGCGTATGTGGTGGATTTCTCGCCAAGGGCTCGAGAGCTCCTATCTTCTGTAGCTTGAAGATATTTGTACATAGAAAGGCTCAAAAGATTTATGTCTAATCTTGACAAGCGTGTCAGCATTGAGTAGCAGTCATTCATGTGCCAGTCCATGCCACCACCCTCGAGTTTCCCCAACGAATTGTAGAATCAAGTGATGGTTGCAGTGCATAATCTCATTGGAACTTCCCAACTCTAGACTCACAAGACAATTCTCAGAATCATCATCCTTACAATGACAGTACACTATATCAGTCTCAGGGCTCGACAGGCCACTTTGCTGATGGATTGGCATTTCCAACAGGGTGACACCGCTGGCAAGTACTGCCAAGACCCTCAGATTACCTCGGTATGTTCTGTCTTGGAGTCTCGTCCATTCTAAAGACACCTTCATCACTTTCTTCAAATCCCATCTTCGATACTAAACGAGGTCATCAACTGTCAGACTCTGAATACCTTCGCTTCCTCCTTGCCACCAAAATGACTTTATTGGCATGCCTCAACGTCTCATCAACACGTAGTATCAGAGCTATGTGTGACACCTGTGGTTCTCCTATTGTCTGACCGAGTCACATGCATACGACTCTCTCTACGATTCCCAGAGCCTTCATCAGTTCACCAAGATCAAAGTATGTGAGGAAGCATGCGATTCGACAATGACTAGTCACCCATATCTCAGGCGTCCAGTCATCTGAAAGGTGTTCACATCATTGTCAGTTACGGTGGTATACTCGCCCGTCCAAACTGTGAGGAGTTTGACTTGCATGTTCTAATCCAGGTTTCCTTCTTTAATACCGTCTTGGCCACAGTGTGGTGTAGCGCCTTACGAATTGTCTGGAGAGCTTGTTTTCGCATACCACGACCGTCATGCCTGTATCGGGCTAGCAAGGCTTGACTGGCAACACGCTGGGACGCGAGACATAGCCAGCCGTTTTGCCATGGCCATCGTGTTCTCTCCTTTCCCATCAGGAACCAACACAATCACGCCAGCCTCTTTGATTCATCCATGTCATTGTTACATTACCCCTCGATCATTGGAATGCACGTCACACGGTGCCGCTGCGCGGCAACAACACAACTCATTCCTGGGGCAGTGGCGCGGTCCGCCGTCCCGATTTTGACAGTGTTGAACAAGATCTGAGCATTGCTTCCGTGAGGGATCAGGCTAAACCCCAGGGACTTGCAGGATGTTGCAGCATCTGAAACACCATTGCTCACCGCACTTGGGGGGAAGTCAGAGCTCTCCACCTACTTACGTCCGAGCCCCGTCTACATCTCCGCAAAGATGTCTCCCTCAACTTGCTGTAACGTTATGCATCTGCAGTCTGTTCAGTGGCTTCAGGATACGGGACCTGCAGATGCATTGTACGGTGCACCTGCCGTGGCTCCTGCAAAATCGGAGATTGACGAAAAAGCAACCCAAATCCCTCATCGTCGTCCCACTTTGTCTTGCTTGAAGAATATGGTGTAGGATGGGCGGTGAGTGTGTGCCTGGCTAGCCAACTGACTGGACGGGTTCCTGGTGCCGAAGACAAGCCTTTTTCTGTATAGCTGTCCCGCATGTTCTGTTGTTTTCTCTCTCCCGCGCCAGCCACTGAGAGCAAGTGCGACTTGTGGTTGTTCTTGGCTTCTCTTCTTCAACAAAATCCACCAACGTTATGGCTTGCATCATATCCTCCAGACGTCCAGCCGCGCCTACGCGACGCGCGCGGTTGATGATGCTGGCACCTGTCGCCTGTCGTTCATGTAGATACCCGATAGTTCTTTGTTATGTCGATAAACAGTCCTTCAACTCGGGTCAAACTACCATGAATCTGCTGAGTTGGTTTACGACATTCGATGGAATGCTCTGCACATCAAACTTGCGCAACAGTGACCTGCATGGACGCGGCGTCTGATGAATGTCACTTTTTTGGTGGCGCAATTCAGTCCGGCTGGTAATCCGAATCTTGGTCATTCTTGTGTAACACGCCAACCTCACGGACCACAACTTGAGCCGCCGAACAACTTGACCCATGATGGATCGTTGATGGTGTTGGAACATCTGCTGTTCGTCTTTGAATGGCAAAGATTTATCAGAGCGATGCTTCAGCCAGAAAAAGTACAAACCGTGGTCAAAACAGGGCTCCCTACATTGACATCTGCCAGCTCCCGTCTCGAAGACATAACAGACATGCTGGAAGACGGCGAAGAACCGGCTGCCGGGACCATATCAGAAACAACTCAGCCAGCATTTGCGTCTTCTTAATCTGGATAATGCCAGACATGTTGCTGCGTACCCGTCGATCGCGCTTGAGCCCCCCTGCGCAGATCAACAAGCATCCGCATCAGCAAGTCGAGACGGCTTCCACTGTATGAAGAGCCAGCTCTCGTCCAAGCAATTTGTCTACCGGATTTTGAGCATGTGCGTAATGTTGCTTTGCATTGGGTATGGTGACACACGCACCCACAACACCACACACCACAAAAACGCAACGACAGCTCTTTTGCAGAGCCTGGTACTCTGTTGGAGATCCTCTGAGGATCATTCCTGCTATGCGGCTTTTTCTGGGACTGTTTGGATCGATAGCGCCTGGGGTGCGGATGACCCGCGTCTCGTCCAGTCGATTTCGTTCTGATGTTTATGTGAGTTTGAAGGCTATCTGTTGATAGAACAGGGTATGGCCTCAGGACTCTTCTACATAAAGAGTCCCTGCAGGGGCGAAGGTTGAAATATCCCTTGTTTCTTTAAGCAACCTTCAAAACTCAAAAGCAACTTTATTGCAAGGCTGATACAGGCACAAACCAATACTGTTCACTCCCTCTCTCATTCAATTTATCCTTTGCCTTCCTTGAGGGTGTACGTTCGTTTGGACCTTTGTACCTGGATTCATTCCTCTTCAAGGAACCCAGCCGTCGACCCGATCCCCTTGCCGCAACATTCCAATCCAGATCGAGCGTCTATCACTCGGAAATTAGCCTTACCCCAGTCGTCAAGGAGGCTCGAACCCTGAGAAACTCCAGGGCTTTTCTGAACATACAGTTGTTGCACAAGGCAACTAGCCAGTCATCATGGACGAGCATAAGCTCTATGAGTGTGAGTAGATATAATGAAGGGAGAAGCAACGTGCTTTTTCATCCCTTTTCTTCATTCTCTTGTCTCGTTTCTCACTTGAATCTCAAGCCACATTTCTAACGGGTCTTGGATTGTGAACTTATCAACACCTCTTACTGATCATGGATCCCTTAGTAACATACGAGACTCAGAGACGTGTTGCCGGACTGAGCATCAACACCAATCCTTTCCATGGACCATCTTCATTGATGACCCCACCAGAGTCGGCCAACAGTTGTCGACGAAGCTCGTATGACATGAACATGAACTTCAACCAAACTCCCATCTCCACCTGTCATCCCAATACCCCAGTACAATTTCCTGACCGGAACACGTACAACATTGCCCCCGTGGATAAAATGACTATCAACTTTCCAGTACCACCCAGTCCAGTCGACTATGCTGCTGCTCAACAAAGCTATGCCGCAACGGCCTGCAACTCGCCGACCTGGCACTCCCAACTGCCATACGATCAAAAGCCTTCTTTGGACAGCTCCTTCTACCAGGAGAGCTCATCCATGCTTTCGACCGACCAAAATTGGAGCGCCTCCGGGATGGACCACTACTCGGAGATTGACTTTGCTCCCGACCCCAACTCTCTGTTCATGCTCCCTTCGCAGGACAATACCTCGTCCTACATGTCGGATGTAGATCCATGCGCGCAACCTCTGCCTGCTTTCATCGCCCCAACTCAGGCAGTCCACCAGCCTGAGATGGACTACAGCATGAGCTTGGCTGGTTGGGGTGTCCAAACCCCAGTGCACGATAGTAACGTCTTGCACTCTTCCTCTCCTCCCGAGTATTCTCCGGTCACACCCTTCGGCCTCGAAAACTCCTTCGACGCGTCGTATGTCAAGCATGAGACTTCACCTTCTGCTTCATCAATCTACGGCCACGCACCTCGTTCAAGCCTGAACAAAAAAGGTCGCAAAGGTGTCAAAGTCGACAAACGCCGATCAATTCGCAAAGTCTTGCACGGCATTGAAATCACCACAGATGAGGTATCTATGGAGTATGCCGAAAACAAGAAGGCACCTGAACGCAGGATGCACAAATGTGAATATGCCGGCTGCAAGCAGGAGTTTGCCAGGTCAGAGCACTGCAAGCGCCACATGGGAAGCCACTCCGGCGTGTTTCCATATGCTTGCTACATCTCTGAACACCCCCTCGACCCCGCCAACCCAGTCGATACGCGCTGTCGTGTCGGCAAGAAGAAGAATGGTTGCCAAAACCGCCGCGATAACGCTCGCAGCCATAACTGGACGCACCTCAAAGCATGGCTTGTTGCTCACAACCCACTTGTCAAAGACTTGCACCGTCATATGAACAAGAAAAGCAAAGGCCGCAATATCCCAATCTCGCCTGTGCAGTTCTTGAAGCTTGTCAGAGGAAGAGATATGCCTCAGCAACAGCAAATGGTATTGAATTTTTTGAATCAAGAGGCTGGTAAGGATTTCAAGGTGCATATCCTTTGGGAGCAGGAGGGCTGTCCTGTTGTGGCTTGTCAGGGTCGGGCGGGTGAAGTTGGTGGATGTGGTATGTGCAGGCCCAAGGCTGGCAGTAAGAAGAAATGATGGGTTGTAACCCTCCGCTTCTCATCACCGCCACCTATTTTTGACTGCACGCCTTGTTTGTCTACGACCTAGAAGCTTGTTTCTTTGTTGCCTCGGCTGGTATCTTTCCTCTTTGACTCACTACGACACACTAACGATCACGACCACGACCAATTTCACGACACACACATGAAAAATTTGACATCTCGACGACTCTGCTTCACGACCTTTCTTACTCATCAACCACTAAAACACCAATCATCTCTCCCGCTATCATTTTCTCATTTGTTTTTCCATTTCTCGGTTCATCTATCATGTCGGGTTCTTTTGCCTCTGTTTCTCTTCGGTGTGGTTTTACTTCTTATGTCGAACTCGGAAAAATTGGCAAAACAAGAAAGGGAGGGTATGTCTTGTTGTAGTATCATTAGAGATTTCATTTTCACTGGCTGGGTGGTGGGTGGATTAATCAGATGCGGTGTTCAAAAAAAAGGGAGTGGCTGGATCTTCCGTCTTTTTTTTTTGTCAAGTCTCGGGGAGGTAGAAAAAGAATTCCATGTCGCTTTTGCAGGTTTTGAGATCTTAATCTAAAGGTTTATATTTTTCCTCCCAATTTTTGCCTATGAATTTGCGACCGCCGTGACCTGATTGTTAGTTTTTAATACCTTTGTTTGCTGCATTGCTGTTCGGGTTTGGAAGGAGTCAAGCATGTTGAAGCGGCAACCAGCAAGCCGAGGAACCCGACACGAAGAAAACAGCAACTTCGGCCGACGACCTTTCATATTTAGCGACAAGACTATCACGACTAGACTGACCGATCCGGGAAGCTAATACATGCGATGTTGAGTTTAATTAGGACCTGGACTGATCATTCTCCTTGATATAGACATGATTTCAATGTACGCTACTATACGGTAGTTTGGCGATGCACCCGAGGAACCCACAACACTCCCACATGTCTTTGGCGGCGAGATCCACATACCCCGGATCGATGACTAGGATCCTTCACACTTTGATGCATGAACATCTCGAAGTTGTCATGGCGGGCTTGGTTTTTGGTCGCTTAGTGACCACCACGCTCGAGTCTTCTTACTCTTGGCTCTTGGATGTTGATACTTGAGATTTGCGTGTTTCATCCCTGCATGTCTCTGGCGATGGTGTGGTAGCAAGACCATGTCGAAGCTGTTCTGCTTGGGATTTACGTCTGTATAAGAGTATCTGAGCGCCGCAGTTTGAGATGGCCGTCGTGCAGCGAGAATCTGTTCTGAGATATAAGTATCTCAAAAATTCTCTCCTTGACGCCTCTAGGCTTCGACTGCTGTTGTACCCACAAGGAAAAGTTCGCCTTGCCAGCAATTCCTGGTGTCATGCTACTTTGCTGCGATCAAACACAACCTCATGAGGCCAAGCTAAAGGATGGAGGCCAATTTCTTGGACCATGCAACTAGCTGTTATGGATACTATCCGCAATATGCCATGGCGTTGCAACAGCACTTTCAATCGCGATCCTTACCTCGGTCATTGATATTTACGGCCGAAGATATCAACTATATAAGCATCAATGTCCTTTGAATTCTGAGG
Source organism: Aureobasidium sp. P6 (assembly GCA_003992365.1). Classification (NCBI taxonomy): domain Eukaryota; kingdom Fungi; phylum Ascomycota; class Dothideomycetes; order Dothideales; family Saccotheciaceae; genus Aureobasidium; species Aureobasidium sp. P6. The sequence goes on along the minus strand of RZIQ01000005.1, from coordinate 39,704 downwards.
AAGAGAAGCAGCAGCTTGGAGTTGAACTCCATCACAACCTTTCGTTTTCATACACACTCACTCGACTCGTCCATCGCTTCCACGGTTTGAAGCTGCATATATTCAACATGAAGTCCCTCTTCCTTGCCTGCCTTGCTGCGACCAGCACCCTCGCTGCTCCCCTCGCCCTCCCTCAGTTGGGCGGCTTCCCTGGTCTCGGTGGCGGCATCACCAAAAACGACATCACCAACAACGTCTGCAGACCCGTCACCTACATCTTCGCTCGCGGCACAACAGAGCTCGGCAACATGGGCTCCACCGTCGGTCCTGCCCTCCAAAGAGCTCTTGAATCTGCTTTTGGGGCCAACAATGTCGCTACTCAAGGGTTCGAATTCTTTTTTTTTTTCCTTAGAAAGAGGCTGAGCTGATGGTTCGAGTAGGGTCACGTATCCTGCAGACGTCGCCGGCGCAATCAGCGGCGCACTCAACCCCGGCTCTGCTCAAGGCGCTAGAACAATGGCGGCCTTGACACAACGAGTAAAGTCCTCTTGCCCGAGCACAAAAGTCATTCTAGCAGGTTACTCCCAAGGCGCCGAACAGGTCCATGGCGCCTTGATGAACCTCTCTAATGGTCAAGTCGATGTAATTTTGCCCCTTATACTCTTTTTTTTTTCCCCCTCTTGAATCTTCTTTGCTGATGGTTGGAATAGGTTGCTCTTACCTTTGGCGACCCGCTTCAACGCACCCCGTTCAGAAATATCGATGCGCGACGTACAAAGGTCTATTGCAATTTGCTGGATGGGGTGTGTAATGGTGCTTTTATCATCTCGGCGTCGCATTTGTCTTATGCGGCCGTTGATACCACGCCTGCTGCGCAGTTTGCAAAGGGCGTCATTGGAAATGTTTGAAACCTGGGAATCGAGACGCAAGTGTAAATGGGGAGGTTAATTCGTTTTTTTTTGGTGACGTTGCGGAATTCTACTGTTCAGATTGCTTTTTTTTTCTTTTCCTTTTTTTTCCCTTCTTTTGATGGAAAAATCTTCATCTGATAGTTTTTCTTCTTCTTCTTTTTTTCGTCAACTTACGCACTCGTCTGAAATCTTGACACTGTTGCTTCTCTCCAGTCCTCCGCAGTCTCACTGATCTGTCTTCTGACGGCACGACCTCGAGACTGCTTTCCTGGAGGCTACCAATGCTGATCACGAGAAGATCAATCTTGCAGCGGTAGAGATGCTGGCTCTGGGTGAGGACGTAGGTCAACTCGGCTTTGGCGGTCGAGATGGAGAACAAGACATCTCGATGGTTAGATCACTGCTCTTACAAGTGTTTCCAAGCCTTCCCACCGCTGTACTGAGAAGCGACTGTAAGGTCTAGATAGACGCCGGACCTGGTTATCCGGAGCTTCAAGAACATTGCATCCAAGCACTTCATAAGTAGATATTAGTACGTCAGCCCATATAGGATCCAGACCCGAGCGAGCTGACATGCAGAGACAATCTCATGATGGTGTATGTTTGCGATGCATGTGTCGATGTGTTACGGCAAACACTTTGTCTTGATCGACACCTGGATACCGCATATTGAAGCCAGTCTTCAGAGTGCAGTCTCACGGCGCTTGAAGACCATGTCAGAGGGAAGGTCCGCTCGTCGAAACCTGCGAACTGCTGTATGGCAGCCTCGCCGGAACATCACGAAGGCTTGCAGCTATGTACGCGTGCCGCCTGACGAATCACGGTGGAGGGCGCGCATCTCACATCAATTGTGTATATAAATTCAACTTACTTGCGCCGCTCTTCATTGTTTGACGTCGTGATCAAAATATCGAACAGTTTTTCAGCGATTACTTTTGGAGACCCGCAAGATCGTCCATTGGGAGGACCACCGCTCGCCCTCCGCGGAATGTTCTTGCCGAATTTTGGCCGTGGACACGATCTTCCGTCGCTCCTGCCTGACTCTGTCAATGCAACCATTTTGATCAATGGTCATACATGGAGAAAGACTCTTGGTGAGAAGATGACCACGTCACTCGATGTAGTGCAATTGAGTTTACGAGCTCATGTCAGACAAAACAACTAAATATGGTGCTCCTCTCTCTCAAACCCTTGCATTTTTCCTCAACCAAATTTGTACGCGTACCTCAGGCGTCAAGGGGTTGTCGACTTTCGCCGAGAGCTGAGAAGCCAAATCAAGGAACCTTTCTGGAAACACCAACGAGTGCCGAAATTTGAATATAACGACAGACACGTGTACAGCGGCCCTTCGGAATTACCACCTATAGAGTCGAGTTATACTGTGAATTGCGGACCCCGCGGACCCCCAAGCAAAGCGTTTTGGCTTCCCACATTCCAGGCACGAACTTTAATATTTGATATATAAATCCTGGGAGTCGGCTATAACTTGAAGAGAGATCAGAAAAAGATGAGAGCTGCAATCCTTCTCCAGACAGTGTTCGCTGTCGGAATCCACTCTGCCACCACTTCGGGATGCGGAAAAGCTCTACCAGCGAGGATAGGGCGAGGTGGCGCTCACAACACCAACTCCTTGGCTTTTACCACTTCTGATGGAACTGAACGCGAATATGGCCTGCACATTCCAACATCTTACGACAGCAATAAGCCATCACCTCTTGCTTTCTCATACCATGGTCGATCAAGGGTTTGGCAGGAGCAACAAGACATATCTGGAATGTCCAACGAAACCATGAATCCAAACTATATAGTGGTATATCCACAAGGCATCGACAATCAATGGCAAGGTGATCCGGAAGCAGTCGGTTATGACGATGTCAGCTTCACTCTCGAACTCCTGGCCAATTTATCCAGTACTTACTGTCTCGACACAAACAAGATCTATGCTGCAGGAAAGTCAAACGGCGGCCAATTCGCTGCATATACTCTGGCTTGCAACTCTCGGACTTCGGGGGTGTTCGCAGCTTTTGGTGGAATCTCGGGAGCTTACTATCAAGGCGGCAGCCAAGAGGATTGCAAGCCATCATCAGTATCTATCCCCTGCAACTCAAGTCGACCTGTTCCCATCTTCACAACCCACGGAGATGCCGATGAAACAATCCCCTACGATGGAGGACCTCGCCGCGATCGCTGTCTACCAAACCTCCCACACTTCATGACCGAATGGTCTGAGCGCAACGGACTCGGCTCTTCCAACACATCTGCTTCACTCTACCACAAAAACGTAATCCGCTACGACTATGGTAGCAACACATATCCCGGTCTGAACACACATTATCGCGTACACGGTCTCGGACATTACTGGCCTTCTCTTGCGAATGGAAGTTCTTTTGACGCGACACCTTTGCTTTTGAATTTCTGGAACAAGTGGACGTTGGATGCTGTCAACAGTACTTCTCCTGCCAGCAGTACTTCGTCGGGTACGGCGTCTGCTTCTAGCGCGTCAGCCACAAGCTCTGCTTCGGCATCTGGTGCTGCCGGAGCTGGACATCATGTCGGTCAACCGCACTGGTATCTTGGAGGACTTGGCATTCTCAGCTGGGTCTTGCTTGTGAATTAGAGCATGGTTGAATCACTTTGCCGTTGAAGTTGGTGTATCGTTACATCATTATAGAGGTATCATTATAGGGGTAGCTTGGTACTCGATCCTGCATGGAGTTCAGAGGCTTTTCGTACCGTATACCATGTTTACGCTATCGATATCACCAGCGCATATATTGAAACAGAGGCTTTTTAAAAAAAGAGGATTGGCGGAACCGTAGTTTAGCAGGATTGAATAGACAAGACACTTTCATCACTCAGTTTACAGACCAGGCAAAACAGTGGGACGACAAAGAATCGGGAATTTAGGTACGGAAGAGAATGAAAAGAAGAAAAGAAAAGAAAGAAGAGGCCAAGAGGGCTTGCTTTTATACCAACCTTTGGGGAAAATCTATTTCTTACATCAGCATTGGTGTTAGATCATGCGCAAGAAGAGTTGGTTACGCGGTGGCTTCTGGTCTGAGTATCACGGGGTAACGGAGGACATTCGCCACTTGGAGAAAAGAGTGAAGTCAAGTTTGCTCCTTGGATTGTGCTCTTTATTCGCTGAATCTTGCTAATCTATCGGATGTGCTAGCATATTCGCATTGTGTAATGCCAATCGTGATGAGAGCACTCGGAAGTAGGAATTGTTGAGACTACGGTGAAGTCACCGCTTGGGCGCTTCAGAATCACGTTCATGACATGACCTTCGAGTGCTTGAGAAATGTGTCAAGCCGTGGGCCGATGAACTGAAGTGCACTTCGGAGTGCATACCAACCTGGGCGAACTGCAGGATGATTAGTGTGCTCATGCAGCTGAACACGAATGACACGGCTGAAAGCAACAGTGGCCTTTGACGTCGCCCAGTCAGGTGCAGGCGTGTCTTTTGAGGCAGTCAGACGTGCCGTGTAGGTAATGTTTCATCTTGCCTTGTCGCATCATGTCAATAAGGTCTGCTTCTTCCTCCTCCACGTTCGCGTTCGCGATCAGGGCCGGCACCAGGTCTACCCACACGAGCATATTCCGGGACTCTTTCACCTCGTCTCCACTCCCCACTAGGGACACCGAGAGGGCCGAAAGCTCTGTCTCCATCACCTGGATGATTTCTTCCTGATCTGGGTGGACGGCCATTGGCAGCGCGGGGCGAAGGACCTCCTCGTCCCGATGTTCCTCTGATGGCGGGAGTAGCTGGTGGTAAGGGAGCAACAGAACCATCGGCCAAGGGAGGGAAAACGGCGCATGAGATGTAGTCGCCAATGACGAAGCGGGCATCTGCAAGTGTCTTCTGAGCATCGCCATCCATACGACCAAGACCAGCGGGATCGTTCTCCAAATCGTAGTCGTCGCCGTGTCCGAGGATCACACTACCCAGCTCTTTGGACAGCCATCGACCCGGAGCGTCGGATGCGCCTGACGAAGGGACACTGCGCGTGTCCGGGAAGACCAGGCGGTAGCCGATACGAGTGCCAACCGAGGGTGATGGGAGAAGACTGGGCAAGGCGGTGGTGAGGAGGGTAGTCAGTTCGGCTAGGGTGCACGAGGGCCAGGTGTAAATCTGCAGACTCGACTGCTGCAGCCATGACGGCGGCGGCACTGTTGAGAACTCGTTCGGCGAGTGGAAGCCATTGGAGCGGTAGTAGAGTCGGAGGAGGAATGGTGTCGTCGTCTGGCGATCGATCTTCTGATCTGGGGTAGGTTGAAGTGCCATTTTGAAAGATGGAAGGTGTGACAATAATTTATTATTATGATGCGACCGTCTCTAGCAACGAGCTGCATCGCACCTTCCTGCTGACACAAGTCTTGGCGCCATCATCCGCGGTCGCGCTTTCCTTCCCTCGACACCGCTCTCTTTCTCTCCGCTGCGCTGCCTCATCTTTCACTCCTACCATTCTCACTCGCTCTCACTCACTCTGACGCCTCCAACACATCCTCTCAACATGCTCCATCGGCCCTGTGTTCTGCTCATGTACGATGTCGTCTCTTCACGGATTCTAGTCTAGAAGACGACATTTGTTGGCCCTTCGACAGCCCCTTGGGTGCATGAGTCTGGCCAGCCCGTTCTGCCTTCCCGAATCTCAACGGCCTCTGTTTCGGGACTTGATCAATATTGCCATGCGGCCTTTCAACACCTTTCACCCCTCCCTCGCCCTTGTGCTGGTGGTCGCTGTAATGAACTCAGCCTACGTGGTTAATTTCCTATTTGTCGTCGCCTTGTTTCTTCTTGAGGCCATATCCTGCCTTCGATAGTCGTCACTTCTCCCTCCCAAAGTATTACCTTTGGCGACGTTCTGGAATTCTTCCTCGATGCCCTACCAACGACTCTCCGCAACAGTGCCCGAAATTCACTCTGACCGTTGGCTTCTTTCTACTAACCTCCAACCCGTTTACTTATTGTCTACCGTCTACCTACCCAAGACTCGTTTTCTCCAGTGCTTGTCCTCGATAGCCTCATCTTTTCTGCGGTCCAAGCGTGCACCGAGTCAAGCACATGGCCTTTACCACGTCTAGCTCGTCACAGTCCGCACTTGCAAGACGCCTCGTCCTCCAAATTTGCTTGCCCAACATCCGTTTTTGAGATGCTCCTCTGTTTTGACCGTTCAACTTTCGATAGATGTTAGTCGTTGGCTGAAACACTTTTGAGATGCCTCTCTTCACGTCAACAAGCGATATAAGACTTCTCTTCGTCCGTCTGCCTTTGTATCGTGTCCTCGCATATCATTCCGTCCTTGTGTGCTGCTTCCTACTGACCATTTCCATTCATTTCAATCTTCATTATCCATTCCTTAATATCTAATCATCATGCATACCGCTACTCTCCTTATCCCCATCCTTGCCGCACTGGCACACGCTTCTCCTCAAACCGGCCCCAAGACCGATGATTATGCTTCCATGCCTGGTGCCGGCTCAGGCCAGGCTCAGGCCAGAGCCCAGATGAAGGCCGCTGGTCAACCCATCGATGCCTCCATGTATGTAATTCTCGCTCAAATCTGCCGCTCTGTTGCTGATCATCGTTAGGGTTGGCTCTAACAGCACCGTGAGCGCGTCGAGCTCTGCTCTCTACCCTACTTCGATGCAAAATGCCACCATGACTGCATCATCCACCTTCAGCTCCCCCATGGCTGCTTCCCTGACTAGCTCCATGATGAGTTCCATGATTAGCTCCTCTGCCCACTCTTCCGTCATTACCTCTTCTGCCAAATCTGCTTCTGCAAGTGCTTCTTCCACCAAGAAGAGCTCCAGCGCTAGCTCAAGCTCAGCAAACGCTGCTTCTTCTGGATTTGCTGGCATGCCTGGAGCTGGTTCAGGTGAGGCATCTGCTATCGCTTCTGCCCACTCTGCTGGTCACCCTGTGTCGGCTACCTTGTAAGTTGAGCAATGATCATTGCCCAGCACCGGATTGCTGACTGGAATGTAGCCCCGCCCCCTCGGCCTCTTCTTCTACCCAGAAGGCTAGCTCAAGCACGAAGAAGAGCTCTAGCTCCAGCTCGGCCAAGGCTGTGGCTACTGGTTTCGCAGGCATGCCCGGTGCCGGTGCTGGTGAGGCTTCTGCCATCGCCTCTGCTCACTCTGCCGGCCACCCTGTCTCGGCAACCATGTAAGCTCAGCATTATTCAGCGACTGAATACAGAGTTTCTGACTTTCATATAGTCCCGCCCCTTCAGCTTCTTCCACCAAGAAGGCCACCTCTAGCACTAAGAAGGCTAGCTCAACCGTCAAGAAGAGCAGCAGCACCACCAAGAAGGCTGTTTCTACTGGCTTTGCTGGCATGCCCGGTGTTGGTGCCGGTGAAGCTTCCGCCATTGCTTCTGCCCACTCTGCTGGACACCCTATCTCTGCCAACATGTAAGCATTCTTCGTCTTGACCCGGTCAAAGTCCAGTCTCTAATTTTTCGTTCAGGCCCCGCCCTTCTTCTACCAAGAAAATGACCACCACTACCAAGAAGGCATCATCAACCAAGAAGGCGGCCTCGACCAAGCACACCAGCAGCAGTGTTAAGAAGCCCAGCTCTACCCCCAAAAAGGTCACTTCGACAAAGAAGGTCACCGTCATCCCCAAGCCTTCATCCACCGTCCACAAGGCCTCGAGCAAGAAGGTCTCCGTCTCTACCAAGAAGCCCGCTACCACCTTGAAGACCACTACCAAGCCCAAGTCTAGCTCCAAGAAGGCTTCCAGCACCAAGAAGCCCGTTTCTACCAAGAAGTCCTCTAGCACCAAGAAGCCTGTTTCCACCAAGCAGGCTGTCAAGAAGGTCTCAACCAAGAAATCTTCTTCGTCGACTAAGCACGCTACCTCTACCCACCGTGCTTAAGCAAGAGCAGATGATGAAAGTCAAGTAAAACAGTATGTTAGAAGAGAAGCGATCCGCAAAGCAACAATACTAGCATCTCTATGGAGTTTATGGTAGGGGAATCAAATAATGTATTTAATCAGATCATATCGCACACGTTGTGATTTGTGAATAGACTCGGTAGTCAAATCCAAACCATTCTATTGCATTATGCGCTACCATACTCTATCCACCTGGCAATAACAGCGAGCCGCTTTTAATGTAGACTTGAATGCTCTTGATAATTGAGCCTGTGCTAGAGTTGTTGAAATGAGCGACTCATCAAAGACGATACCCATCACAATATTTCAACAACAAGCTCGAGTAAAACCCAGGTATTCATGGCCGCTAACATTCTGCAGTGATCATGCATGTTGTTGGCATACAGGAATACAGGACATCCAATTTTCCAGAGATGCGGACGCCATGAATGGGAGGGGAAATGCCATCAGTCGCAATTCACCACAAAACACAACAACCAGCGAACACTACTATCTGATAACCAAGTACACAAGGTCAAAATACTACGGGCAGATTGCAAAACGTACAGCAGCAGGGATTCCCCAGCCGTCACCGATCTGAGTACTAGTCTGCCGTTCAGCTGCTTATGTATGGCAGAGCGGACGGGATGCCCAGTTTTCAGCTGACTGTGGCCGTACGTGCCTGATTTGCCATCTTTTTCTATTATAACCCTAATCGCCAGCAAACAACCTTCAGATCATAATAGAAGATGAGCTCAATACGTTCAACATATTTCTTGTCCTCATGGAAGTGATGAGGGGGTCATTTGGCTTACCTGTAGCTCCGAACAGATGTATGAGAACAGCGTGATTTTTGCGTCGAATTCAGCTTTGAGGTATAGTGTATTGCAATCAATCGCTCTCCACACACCATGCCATTGTCTGGAGACAAGAAGGTTGTCGAAGCTCTCAGACCAGCTCGTCAAAACCATCCGCGAAGATGCCCCGAAACTCTCCAATGTGTCCATCTTCGCCAACGCTATTGCATCCCTTATAATGCGCTACAGCACCGTCACGGGCTCCAAGAACCTACTTGACCATGGCGAAAATGCTTCATGTCGTAAAAATTTTCAAAGCAATTGGGGGACATGCTCAAACTTCAACTGACTGTGTTCATATCTGAGTATCCATCTTCTCGACAGAATGGAGGCTATGGTTGAGAATTTTTGGAAGTTCTTTAGGTAGCCGCAAGGTGATGATGGAGTGCCGAGCAGAGTTCACTGGCAAACTCAGGTTTGGCGGTGTCCTTGAAGAGAATTGAGTGATCTTGGAGAAAGGCTCGGTCTCTATATGATCGCACCGTCGTGTGTACGTCTTCTAATCTTTACTCGTGGCATATCCCGGCTTCATTCCGCTGACATAGCCTTTTATATTAGATGCTCAAGAATCAAGCTCTTTTCCACCAAGATTTCCAAGTTCGGGCAGGGTCATGGTTCGAGTTCGGATTCGAGTGGTGACACCTCAGCTCTCTGTATCCAAAAAGAGCAGTGACATACAAGGGCCAGGGCAGATCCTTCAGGGCAGCGAGGTGAATGTAGATCATGCCACATGCCGAACATCAAACCGCTTCCAGGAAAGTCGCTCAGGATGCTCGTTGATCAAGATGGAGGTGATGATGCAAACGGCCCGCGGCCACGGTGCAACACTGATGTTCAAGTCCCGACAGTGTGGTATAGATTCGTAGGGCTCTTTGGGCATGAACCACTTTGAAGTTTACATTGGCCAGTAAAATGCCTAGGATCATTGACAAATGGTGTCGTCCGGATGAAAAACCAGCACTATTCTACCTTTTGGCCCTAGATCGCCCCACACGATAAATCATCATTTGCGATGGCGAACCGGTAGATTTGAGGTCGGAGGTCAAGTCAAGATGGATTTTGGCGCGTTGCCGTTCGAGAATAGCTCGGCGGGATGTCTTTTGACAAAGATTGGGCGCACCCAAACGGTATCCACCATCGCTGCTGACTCGCTGGCCCCAAAAACATACGAACAAGCCTGTGAGAACTCAATGGTTTGCCGCTGGTCAGTCCGAATTGCCGTGATGCCGAAGAGTGAAAGAAGGACATGACCATGGGCATCAATGATCTTATGCTCCGGAACCGCTTCCGAAACAGATTATGTCGCGACATCGACTTAATAGCCGGTGCAACGCTGCATCTACGGTGATCTTCGGATGGCAGCAGTTAGCACGCTGCAAGACTTGTTCGAGTCGTACACTTCTTCTCTGCTTTGAGTTCTGTTGCCTAAGATGATTGTGCTGAGGGAATATGAGAGTCACTTGCCGAGATTTGTGCGAATGCACTTTCGACCATGACTTTTCAACAAAGTTGCGGGCAACCGCGATCACAACGGCTGCCCTTGTTTCACCAGCACACTCAAATTTTATGCCAATGACGCCTCCAAGAAAAAAACAAAAAAGAAAAAATCCCCCCCTGTCGTTTATGCAACCTGACAGAGACAGCCAGCGACAGCATGCGTTGAGAAAACAGAGACGACCAAGTTCTCACAACAATGTTTAACGAGCCGTCAGCTAAGTGTATCATGTATAAACATAGGTCGGCCTGGCTGATGAATGTAATATTGGCCCTGATGAAAGTCGCAACATTCTACTTGGAAAATGCGCGACACCAAGCCCTCGACTACGCGATTCGCTGATTGGCTCTCTCTGTCGGCACATTTGCACCTTCCGTAATCGATCAGATTCTACGGAAGATGAAACCGGCACTGGTGTTCTCACCTCGACCTCTTAGAACAAGCACTGTTCTGGCAACGTGATGAGCCTCAAAAAGTCAGACTGGAGATTCATTGAGGGTCTGAGAGAGCTTTCACCAGGCAAACGCGGCACTCGTACTCCATTCGCGGAGCCACGAAATTAGAGATCCACGTGGTTGCACCCCAGCTCTTTCCAGACGAAATCTTGCTTCCGAGATCGAAGAATCATGCACGGTGGTCAGTAGAGCGAAGCCACGTGCAACGTTCATGCTAGCTTAAAGGGCAGACTATTGCAATTGCGGTTAGTGGTCTATTAGCCACGCCTTCACGACTCTCGCTTTCTTACCGTCCGTCCACCAGAAGTCCCCGTTGACCGAGGTTTTAGCTCCATCCAACAGTTGGCATCTGGACGACAGGGACACAGACCTCTCTGGCGAGCGGGACCCTCTTTAATGATGCTAGTATAAGCCTCAAGAAAGACCTATGTAACTGCAGGGCTTTCCTTTGATACTGAAATACCCCTGCAGCCTACGTACATAGGTACTTGAGTGTGCCGCTGCGATTTGCTGGTCCCCTTCGATTTGATTCTTGTGCTGTTTACGTCGCTCGTTCTGTCATTGAGCGTGAATCCATCTTTCCATAGGGAGCACAATGTCGACCTCATCAGGCGACTTGCAACTCGCCGCTGCAGCGGCGGGCTTCACCCTAGGGTACGGCCTTGTCTTCTACCACATTTCGAGAACAAGAGCTAACAGATGAACAGATTCGGTACCCTTACAGTATGGAGAGCTGTTAAGCAGACAAAGCAAAACAAGTCGCCTCATCGAAGTGCCTTCGTCTATATGATCTGGGGAGAAATCTTGGCCAACCTTTTGATCGGTATTTTGGGATGGCTCTTCTTAAACGGAGTACTTCAAGCCGAGTATGTCTCTATCATCTTTTGGCATATTTCAATGGACTAACCTTGCAATAGCCCGATTGTCCTCTTCTTCATCCTGTTCTGTTATGTCTTTGAAGTTCAATTGCTACTCCAAATTATTATCAATCGAATTGCGATTATCGTTGAGAGAAGAACGATGGCATCAAAGCTGAAATGGGGTACTGCAATTCTTATTTCTTGCATCAACATCGTGGTTATGTGCATTGTAAGTGCAATCCACATCCAAAATCTTTTCTGCTTGCTAATCATTATCAAAGTGGATTCCTGCTCACATGGCCAAACCACCAAGCCAAACCTACGTCCAAATTAACAAGTACTGGGATCGTGTGTCAAAGATTCTGATTTGCCTTGTTGACGCCGGTCTTAACTGGTACTTCATTCATGTCGTTGATGCTCGCCTAGTCAAGCACCATGGTTTGCGTAAATACAAGCCACTGATCGGTTATTACACCAGACTCGGTATACTCTCGATTTGCATGGATGTCATGCTTCTGGGCCTCATGGCTTTACCCAACCAAGTCGTCTACATCCAGTTCCATCCGGTCGCTTATGTAAGTCGACTTCGTCAATTACTGATATGCGCGGCATACTAACGTGTATCTCAAGATGGTCAAGCTTTACATTGAAATGTCAATGGCGGACCTCATCGTCAAGGTCGCAACCACATCCGAAATCGACGTCCGTCCGCAATACTCATCATCGGGAACACCCCTCCCTGGTACAAGAACCAATGCTCAACGCACTTTCGACGACCGCGAAACAGTGAATGGCGCAAAGAACACTGCACACATTGGTCACTCGCAAGTGGACAACGTCAACAGAGAAGACGTCAAGGGTATTCAGCGCCAGACAGAAGTTCAGATCTTCGTCGGCGACTCTGACAGCGACAACATGGGCGATGACCTCGACAAAACCTCTTCAAGAAATTCAGTCGAGAACAACTACAACAACCATGGTGCACCTCAATACAACACCAATAACCCGTTTCACAAGACACAAAAAAATCAACATCGCCTCTCAGACGAATCGCAGATCCCTCTGAAGGATCTAAACAGGGCTGGGGAAGCAGTATAGGTCTGCTCGAGATGAGCATTATTTCTTTCTATTCATTGTTCATACTTTTCGACTTGATCCTGAGCCAGACAGACATACATTTTTTATGCTTTCATGAATACAACTCTTTTTTTCATTTGTCAAAATACATTTGACCATATCCCGACAGTGCCGAGTAAATGTATGTGTCCACCAGAACTCCGAGTAATGACAGACCCACGTCTTTGACATTGACTCGCTCAATTCACACGCGGCGAAGGATCAATGGGCGCATTCCACGTTATCTGTATAGATTATTCAAAAGTGTCAAAAGATTGTCAGGGCATGCACGAAGGAACAACAAGCTCGGTCAGTGACGAGCTCGAAAGGGTCAAACGAAATTTCTCGTCTAAAAAAGACCGAGGTTGCAATCCAGGAGGGCTGGGTTCGAGATGCTTGACTCGGGCGTCGCCTACAATACGAGCGAGCACGGTCTTCCGGAGCCAACATCTAGCTGTCGATCAGTGGGGCGGCGGCAGGATTGCAGAACCCAGAGCCGGCAGGGCCCGAGGAAGGGTCGATCTGAAGACGGCATGCGAATGTTGTGCTCTGCTTATGCGTAATGGTTCCAGAGCAGTGACCGCCTTCAGACCAGAACCACATTGCAACTGGAGCAAGAGACGAAATCGTGAGTCGTGAAAGGAGCGAAAATAAGGGTCAACGGCCGTGACTCGCAAGAAGTCAATAGTGAGCGGAGCTGTGAGGCGCATATAAGCTTAAGTCCAAGGTTCCATGCCAGAGTCATTTGTAGACCCTAGGTCTTGAGCATTATTCCATATCAGTCGTTGCAAACCCGCAGAACAGACACGTACAAGACATTTCACGGCTCAATTCATCACACCATGAGTTCTACGCAAGGAGACCAAGCATCCACCAACAGAATCGGGAGCACACCAGCGCAGGTTAGTCAGGACCATTCTCCAGGCGCTTTCTGCCTCAGTGCTCACCGTGGATGATGTGCAGCGCCATGTGATCTCTGCTGCTCAAGCACAAGGCGTTTTGAACGCAGCTGCAAAGTGCGCCGAAACCGTCACCCCACAAAACATCGCCATTGTCGACCCCTCAGGACTCCTCGTCGCGTTCCTGCGTATGGACAACGCATATCCCGGCAGTATCGACTTGAGCATCAAAAAAGCTCGCACTACAGTTCTGTTCAATGGTCTGCCTAGTGGTGTGGTCTATGATCTTGCACAACCCGGCGCACCTTTCTACGGTATTTCATCCGGTCAGCGTCGACTAGTCGATCACAAGCTCATTACCTCGCAGGCATCCAGGAGACAAATGGCGGTCTGGTCGTCTTTGGTGGTAGTCTACCTCTCTACAAGGACAATTTCCTTCTGGGTTCGATCGGTGTTAGCGGAGGCAATCCTGATCAGGATCTTCAGGTCGCACAGGCTGGTGTCGACTGGCTGACCAGCTCCTCGTAATATATCTCGCGGGAACCCATTGATCTGATCCTACAGTCGACAGATATGTAACTCAGGACAGCGGTGTTTTCGGAAGACATCTCAAAATCAGCACATAATTTCCTTGGGACCGCACACGGCCACCTGGGGAAGCTCAGCTCGGAGGCCGACGGCCAACTTGCAAAGAAAGGTGCATAGTCGAACATCAGAATACAAAGTAACAATAATCAACAAGCATCGTTCCTGTGATCTCCTCTCTTTTGCACTTGATCAACAAACCACGGCCGGCCCTTGACTTCTCCGCTCTGTCCCAGAGCGCTGCTATTTCTCGGTGCTTGGTGATTAAATTTTCTCAATCTCGCATTGCCTCCTTGATGAGCATACAATAAATCCAAGATTTTTCTGGCGATGTCCGCAACATCTTGAGCCGACCAAGCCGCTCAGACGGCGTGTTGAACGCTCGCTGCTGCAAAGGGGAAGCCATGAGCCCTCTAGAATGCTACGAGATAGTCTGGGGTCACGGTCCTTAGCCACATTGTTTTCAGAAATCGAAATACGTTTGCCAGTGCAGCGCCCAGTTGTGATGGTCAACCAGAGAAGTGTGACCCATTCGTGTGGTAATAGCTTGCAATATGGAACACAGGGATTTGAGCGTCCAGCACCGCTTCGAGATTGAATCCGAGTATCAAAGGTACGTCAGTGTCTGCGAACGGCAAGACCGCTTGAGAACGATTGTGTACAGCGCTATTTACGTTTGGGTATCTATCGTAGATTGCTTGATGGATCCATATCTCCGAGCTGATAGATGCAGAAATCGAGTTGTTACCGACTGAAGCTCCATTTAAGATATTCCAGCCGCGATACCCAGCACTAGTGGTGATCAGAACAGGTGGATCAACAGGATCAAAGAAGAAAGTAGTTTCGGCAATATGACTTCGAGCTGAAATGTGGCGGTACCCAGTAGCGAGAGATAATTAATCTAGGACATGGTTGGTAGTGAGAAGCGTGCACCATAACTGGGTCAGGTCAGCAGACATGGTTTTAGAATGAGTCTGATTGTAATGTGGTGAAAATGGATCAATGACATAATGTGACAAGCAAAGAGCGACTCATGTACTTCTATGAAACCGACCTCGCAGCTCTTTAATTTTCGTCTACAGCCCTGTGAGATCACACTTGAAACAGAGTGACCAATGGTGGGCGCGACTGCTATGCACTTCTTAAGTCGTTGACATGCAGTGCAACCATAGGTGCTATGGCCTGGTGGCCCTGTCCGCTACCTCGGAGGTCATGCCTACGAGGTTAAAGTTCTGATGTGCATAGACAGAGTGTCGAACGACACAGTGCATTAACTCGTGTAAGCGTAAGCTTAAGATCGCATGCTTAGGTTAAAGTGCAAGTTGTTGCTCTAGATTAAACGGGGTCCAAGCTTTTAGACCCACTTTTCTATTCTTATATTTAGAAGTCGTAAGAATTTGCTACTCCTAGCTTTAAACTTATTACTTAACCCTTTTAATTTGCTATTACTCTAAGCTATTTAATACTCTATATAGCTACTATTATAGTAATTTAAGGTATAATAGCTAAAGTTAGTATATTTTTTCTAATCCTCTAAATGTAGTTAACTTTTAAGTAGTATTTAACCCGCTATATAGACATTAATTAACTAACCTAATATACTACTTAATTAACGTAATAAGGCTATTATTAAGGCTATGTTTTATAATAACTATATAGTTAATAAGGTAGCTAGAATAGTTTTCTATATAGCTTATAGTACCCTCTATTAGATCTAACTACATATTAAGGCTTTTAGCTAGGTAAATAAACCTAAGCTAGCTATTAAGTAAATAGGTGCTCTATATAAGATTACGCCTATAATATATAATTACCTTATAGAATTACTTAACTATAGAAACGACCTCTAGTAAAAGAAGTTAGTATATAAGTTATAGGCTAAATTTAACATTATAGTTAGCTAATTAACTATAAGTTACCTAATAGCTAAAGAGAGGTTATCTAGTAAGGTTAATATATGTATTATAGCTTATTAATCTATTACTTAATAAGGTGCTTACCTTAAGAAGTTAGCTAGCTTAATATCTTAAGGCCTTAACACTAGTATAGACCCTATAGAAATACTTATCTATCTAGATAAATCTATAGCCTCTAAAAAGGTAATATTTAGGTAACATTTATAGTTCTAAATAGGTCTACCTACCTATATAAGGTTAGAGCTAGTATTAAAGGTTAGGTGCTTAGTACTACTAGTACTAGATATCTATAGTTACCTTACTAGAACTACCCTTATAGTTAAGGGGTCTATTAATTAGATAATATATAAGTATTAGTTAGAGGTAGCTATATTACCTTAATATAAACTATTTTCTAGTAAAAGGTTAATTATCATTATAGATAATTGCTTAATATATTACTTAGATAAGGTAAAAGATAATTTATATAGTAATACTATATAAGCTAACTTCTAATAGATTACTAATTTATATAAGCAATTTAGTATTAGACTACTTTATTTACTACTATATTTACTATACCTTAACCCTATTAAATAGACCTTTTACCTTATAAAATAATAGTTACATTAATACTAGCTCCTTAGATTAATAACTATAAGCTATAGGTATATAGAATAGTTTAGATTTAGCACCTTAAGAATATAGTAGGTTAGGCTCTAAGAGATATTAATATTAGGAACTTATTTATATATAGTAAGGTACCTACTATATTAGATCTAATAATTACTACTACCTAAGCTAGAGCTTAAAAAGGTAGTATAGTTATAATAGTAGTTAGATTAGTAGTGCCTAGATTTAATTAATTATGCTTAAGGTCCTAGTCGTTACTTACGTTAATAAGCCTTATATAGATTAATAAACTTAGTTAATTTCTTAAAGATAACTATATAAAGACTAGTCTACTTAATAATATAACTAAGCTACTTATTAGTTAATATATATAATAGACGTAGGTTCTAGTAGTTCTCTATAAGTATAGCTTTAGCTTAGTTAAAGCTACCTAACTAGTCTAGATAGGCTAGTTTAATAGCGTTCTAAAAGGCCTTTTAATTAGTAGTAGTATTAAGCTTAGGTAGTATAGGTAAAATCTACTAAATAGCTAGAATAGTTATAAAAGGTATTTACTTAGCTAGTTAAGGTGTCTAACTAACGTATATGTTATTAATAGTTAATAAATTAGGTAGTAATAGCTAAGGATTTAAATAAGTAGCATTTACTAGACGCTTCTATTATTTTAGCTCTATCTTATACTACTTATGTCTTTTAATAATTATATATTAAATTTTATTACTAGGCTTTTCTAGTATATACTTATCTTTTTTAACTATCTTATGCTATACCTTACTAATAGACTAGAAAAGCTTATAGTAGATACCTTATTTAATATAGTAACCTAACCCTTTATAAGTAAAGATAGGATAGTAAGCACTATTATTATATTTATAGTGCTTAATAACTAAGTTTTAAAAAAGAATATAGGTGCCTATAAACTTATTACTAAGTTAAAGGTAGCGCTAGCTACGCTAAGATTAAGAGATTAAGAATTAAGTAAAGGGTACTATAGATACTTTATATAAAGGAGGGTTCTTAGGTGCTAGTTATAACTTAGTCTTCTTTAATATTATTATTATTTTCTTTTTTCCTAATATGTTTATAGTATTAGAAAGTGCTTTTCTTAAAGAGGATATACCTTTAGAAAGTAGTAGTAGCCTTTAGGTAGTAGTAGAGCATTTTATTATTACCTAATAAGGTATTAATTTAGAAGAAATTTGCTAATTAATAAGGCAAATTAGTATAACACTATATATACTTTAAGCTAATATTATAAAAAGGCCTTTACTAGCATTATTAATAGGATCTATAAATTAGACTTATTGTTTTAAGCCTATATAGACTAGTAATAAGTCTTAAAAGAATAGGACTTTAGAAAGCTTAGATTCTAGCGTTCTAACTACTAAGGCGCTTCTACTATGCGTATAAGGGCTAGAGATGCTTATAGCGCTATATAACGCGTTAGTAGCATTAGTTTTAGCTATAGAGACGTGTATAACAAGGTAAATTAGACGTGGTTATATGGTTGTATAAGGTAATAGATAGAAACTCGCGATTTAGAGCAATAAGTTCGAAGCTAGGGGTAGCGAATTCTCACGACTTCTGAATATAAGAATATTGCCCTTTCCTTGGCGAAAATACAAGGCGTCCTCCTCGCATTTGTGACAGCAACTCTCGGCCTGCAATCACCGGAGATGGCAACCAGCATCTCATCATGCCCGACCGAGATCCTTCAAATGATCACTGGAGCTGTTGACACGGAGGATCTTGCTAATCTACGTCTCGTTAGCAAACAATGGTATGCCCTGTCGAGCAGAGCTTTCGGATTTGCCAAACTGCGTCATCCTCGATTTATCATATCACCATACAGCTTACAAGCGCTGGTTGATCTTACAGCCCATTCCATATTGGGTCCTTGTGCCCGGTCTATATCAATTGGCACGTATCGTATGAAAAAGCACATGGTCAATACTCGACCCAATTGTGATGCGACTCGTACAAATGTAGCAGCTCTTGCGCAGTTTTCGTTTGAGCAGACTGGCCATCATCTTGATCTTCTGACTGAGGCATTCACCAACCTGAGCAGACACGGTGTCGCTCCCATGATTGGACTATTCGAGGACATCATTTCTGAAGCGCCCGGATATCAATACTATCGTCGCGGTTTTGGTTACGACGAGCTCTACGGTCCGATTGATATCTTTCGAAAAGGCACCAGTCGAGCCGCACAAACACTTGGCGCCCTGATGGAGGCAGTATCAAACTCAGGCTGCCCCACGAATGGACTTGTTGTAGATCTACAATGGACTTCGCTCGCTCGAGAAGCAATCGCTCGCCATTCAGGGCTCGATATCATGATCCAAACCCTGGCAATGACAGAGTCGGGTAATCTGAAGTCTGGGATGGACTTGTTAATCAAGCTCACAAGTGGAAGTGACGAAGCTGGTACTCACACTCTTGAGATCCGAGATCAAGGCCAGACCTTACTGTTGTCTTGTGTATCCGTTGAAGACTATGATGAATTGATTCTACCGCAACTTGACCAGCAGACTTATGGTTCAATCGCTAATGCTGTTTTCAATGGCCAGTTTCACCGAATGACACTAGAGTTTTGTGAAATTGATAAGTCAATCTTTAGGTTACTGAGAGCACAGTCCGGAAGCTTGCGACATCTGAGTATCACCTCCACAACCCTCTTTGATGACGATGGCGACGATGGCCTTGCTTTGCTTGTATTTCTCAAAGACGAGTTGCGTCTCAAGTCACTGAAATTATGCAACCTCATTCATGACTACGCACCAAGTCTGGTTCCTCGGGACTTCCCAAGCCTGGCCACGGCTATTGGAAATGGCATTGATTTGCAAGGTTCGGATAGAATCATTACTGCGCTCGACTGTCTAGTCAAGGATATGCAAGCCTTGAATACCCGCACAAGGCCGCCTGTGGACAACACTGAACAGTTTACCGAAGCCCGAGCGGAATAAAGTTCAAAGCACATTTACCGTCAATCTTCGAGACTCCGTGCTAGAAAAAGAAAAAATCTCTATGGTGGTGGCCTGATGATGTCCAGAAACCTGCCTCTACGCCGAGGCTGGGACTAAGACTCGGTCGAACCATCGAAGAGGCTCATATTCCTCACAGCTCACCTCGTCTCTTGTCATCTGCGTCGTAACAGTTCATATATCCAAAAGACCATATTTGATCGCATTCTCACTACGCGGGTTTCACCTCGAGACTGGCTTCCAATAGCTACTATGATGTCTCTGCCTCCCAGGATATGGGATCTTGCCGCAGCTCAAACCGATCCAAAGGACCTGCCATATCTACGTTTGAGGAGCAGGATGATAAACGCTGCAGCTACAAGGCCAATTTGGACTTGTTCGTGTTGCCCAACGTCTTTTCATTGTTTCACCGTATAGTCTGACAGGCTTAGTCGGACTTACGAAACATCTTGTACTTGCAAGATACATGAGATTCATCAGCTTGGG
Source organism: Aureobasidium sp. P6 (assembly GCA_003992365.1). Lineage (NCBI taxonomy): Eukaryota > Fungi > Ascomycota > Dothideomycetes > Dothideales > Saccotheciaceae > Aureobasidium > Aureobasidium sp. P6. Next base: position 19,660 of record RZIQ01000005.1, on the reverse strand, counting down.
AATACACCGAGTACGAGATTTGTTGAGAGGATCTCCACCTTTCTTCGACGAGATTCAAACGCACCAGACTGCTCACAGAACTACTGTTGTCAATTTCGAACGCGTAATACCACGAGATTATTGGGAGGCCATCATCATGGATCAATGCAATGTCGAGATGGCGATTCTTGACAATTGGTTGCCAGCTCATGCAAACACGCTCAACTGGTTAAAGCTGTCGAGTACCACGTTCTTTGGCCACTATGGTGATGCTAAAGGTGGGACTCATCGATCTATGGAGGGTCTTGCTAACCACATTGCGATTGCACGACTTAGTGCCTGACACGATCTGCTTCTACAACACGACGCGCTATTTCCAAATCGAAAGGAAGGTCTTATGGGATTTTCTAAAGTCAATGCTGGTCTTCAACAGTCGTTTGACATAACTGGTGTTTGAATGCGAGATTCAAATGAACCCGAGGGCATCCTCGTAATTCTGGACGACTTCCTACAGCACTTATCTCTATTAGAATGGATTGAAGTTACTTTCTAGATGACAACCTGCGTAAGCAATCTTAGCTACTGATAGTCATCTGTGTGACTCAAGTCGTATGTCATGCTCATACTGTTCTTGCAAGCAGGTTGACGTGGAGTTGTAAAAGCTGGTACCCTAGGAACGGTACACGGTAGGAGCAGTACTTCCGATAGGTTGGAACAAGTATGTCCCTGGTCGAGGCCCCTTACTAGCGACATGAAAGATTCCGACTAGGGATCCACATTGAAGCAAGGCTGACGCAATAAGTCAAGTTTCAGCTATACATGCCGTTAAGAAATAGGTCCGACATCAGTGCATACGAAATTTGCAGGTTGCACCATGATCAAACAGGCAATCTGCAAGGTAGTCAAACCCTGAAGGTGATCCGGACACAATGATCGGTACTGTATCAACAAGTTTAGACCTCAACTATAAGGTCGCGATCTCTCTTGCGCGGACAGATATTTAACATCCAACACACTTTCTCTCTTTCTCTCTCTCTCATTCTACATTTCACCTTCAGTCACTCATTCTTCAATACAAGATGCTTTTCTCTTCTTCATCCACTGCGCTGGCCGCTCTGGTCCTTGCACCTCTGGCACTTGCTGCCCCCGCCACTACTCCCAACCCTTCTCTTATTGAGAGATCCTTGAACTCTGGCAAGGGTACCTGGTATGGTGAGAACTGTGGTGAGGAAGCTTGCTGGCAGCAGGGCGCTTGTGCTTTTACCGACTATGTTCTTCCCTCTTCCATTGCAGGCTCTACCTGCGTTTCTGAGGCTATCTGGAACAACGGCCAGAACTGCGGTGGCTGTGTTTCGATCACTTACAAGGGTGGCGCAAAGAAGATCGCTATGGTAAATTCTTCTCAGTAAGATGTTGGCGAGAGACATCTCCGTACTGACCATACTCTAGGTCACCAACAAGACTGGCGGTGACAAGAACCACTTGGACATGTCTCCCGACATGTTCTCTCAAATTGCCAACAAGAACCTTGGCGAGATCCCCATTGATTGGGAGTTCGTACCTTGCCCCATCACCGATGGTCTCCAGATCAAGATGCATGGAGGCTCGTCGCAGTACTGGTTTGCTGCCACCGTCGTGAACGCTCGCCTTCGCACCTTTAAGCTTGAGGTCAGTGGTGACAGTGGCAAGACCTGGAAGTCCACCACCAGAAACGTCAACAACTTCTTCGAAATCACCGGCGGTACTGGAACCAAGACTGCATGGGTCAGAGCTACCTCTGAAAATGGTGACATCGTCATTGTCAAGGATGTTGACATGTCTTCCGGCAAGACTACCAAGAGCACCGTCAACTACAAGGCTTAAGCTTGTGGCAGTCGCGGCTCGGTAACGATTGAGGGAGGAGAGATGCAAGGTCGGATGAGGTGTTTGGGAAAATGCTCTGTGTAACGCTGGGCTTGTCTTTTGTTTTCGTTAGCAAGAAAAGGCGGGTCTTTGATATACCTCAAACTTAGGCGCATGAGGTATGAAGCCAATTCAAAATCAATGCCCAGGTCTGCAGCATGGATAAACTGATAGTTTTGTACTCAGAGTCACCCCCTTCCTCATTGTTACTGGTGGAAATGTATCACATCGTATGCACATCGTTTTCTTAGCCTGAGATGGGTGATAGTTAGTTAAGAACTTGACGATCAAAGTATGGCAAAATTCAAGGCGTTGATTCGGACCTTGCTGTATTAAATGAAGAGAACTTGTTGGCGTTCTTCACTGTAACTCAACCGAACTCATCCGTGATTGTGTTTCAACCTTTGACCAAGCGAACGAGAACCCCGCATGGATTCCTCCTACTCGTACGTACTACACATATCAAACCGTATGCATATACTCTAATATATGCTGAGTGTGCTACTGTTATTACCATGGCGGATTCTGCCTATAGCAAAACTAGCCGATGCCTTGACCTCCTTCCGTTTCAGCAGTCTGTCAGACGACCCCGCCGTATTCATCCTGGAGGCGAGCATGCATCTCGACCGCTCCGACCAGCTATCAGTGTGTCAACTTCTCTCGCTTGACTATTGCTTAGGAGTGCAAGCAATATAGTTGCAGCATGGTATGAAGCCAAGTCAACTCTGCCAAGTATATATGTCGTGAACATCTCCCTGAATGTTTCTCTTTTCGTCCATTACCACTTTCATTCATCTCAATCATGCATTTCTCTTCGATCATTGCTCCTGTCTTTGCCCTCCTGGGTGCCGTGTCTGGTAACTCGCTCGCTGGTCGTGCGGCCCAGCTCACCCAGGTCAACAACTTTGGTGACAACCCTTCCGGCACTGGCATGTACATTTATGTACCCACCAAGCTTGCTGCTAATCCTCCGATTATTGTTGCCATTCACTACTGCACTGGCACTGCGCAAGCTTACTACCAGGGTTCACCTTACGCCAAGCTGGCTGACCAAAAGGGCTTCATTGTCATATATCCTTCTTCTCCTCACTCTGGAACCTGCTGGGACGTATCTTCCCAGAAGTCTCTGAAGCATAATGGAGGCGGTGATAGCAATGCTATTGCCAATATGGTAACCTATGCACTCAAGAAATATAACGCTGACCCCAAGAGGGTCTTTGTTACCGGCTCCAGCTCGGGCGCTATGATGACCGTGAGTCCCCCAAACTACTCAGTACCTCCCAAGCTTGTATAGACGACTAAACTATGTCAGAATGTCATGGCTAGCACATATCCGGAGTTGTTTGCTGCTGCCACTGCTTACTCCGGAGTGCCCGCTGGTTGCTTCGTTTCTTCATCCGGTGCCGTGGACGCCTGGAACTCGACCTGTGCTCAGGGCAACGTCGACCAGTCTGCCGCTTATTGGACCAAGGTAGTCAAGGACATGTACCCTGGCTATACTGGCGCTCGTCCTCGTTTCCAGATTTACCACGGCAGCATTGACACCACTCTTCGTCCCAACAACTACAGAGAGTCTGTCAAGGAGTGGACCGGTGTCTTTGGCTTCGACGCAAACAAGCCCCAGACTGTCAAGAACAACTTCCCTCTGAACGGATATACTACTGATATCTGGGGTGTCGATTCGGCCAACCCGCTCGGCAAGGTCCAGGGTATCTATGCTTTGAACGTTGGACACACTGTTCCCATCAACGGGTAAGATGACTCCTAGCTCTTTCTCGAGATATTGCTAATCAGGTTTCGCAGTGCCCAAGATATGGCTTGGTTCGGCCTTTAAAGAAAGATGTCGAGGATCTTTGGTCTCTCTCAACTATGCACCAGATGACAAGAGAAATGAACATGCAGGAGAGGTTGTTGAACGGTATTGACCAAGAGATTGCTCTGGAAGCAAGTTATTTTCAATCGAATTTTTTTCACGAGAAGGGCGCGTCTCAGCTCATTCTCCATAACGTCCAGACAGTGTCTTGACCTGCTGTTAACTTGATATCAATTCTTCTGCCTCAGTCACTGTGAAGTTGATGTAGAGCTGACATCTCACTCTGACATTCTCATCGTCCCCAGCGAACTCTTCTGTTATCTGAAGACCCGTGCTCTTGACCCACTTCTGCATCTCGAATCCGACAATTTCCAATTTGACAAGTCGAACACGCATGGTGACGTTCTCCAACCAGATCTTGGCAGATATCAAGATACAACAGCTGTCAAGATGCGGCGGAGCAACGAGACAAGTGGTATCACTAACACCACGCACTTCGGGTCATCTGTCATGCCGGCTCCGCTGAATCGTCATCAGTCCACGTCTTTGTTGTTTTCAGACGACGTCAAGCAGACGTTGTTATGACACCTCGATGCTGCGAACGGACCCTTGGATACAGCTTTTACCCCGCCAAACGTCATAACCTTGATGCTGCGCCCCGCAGTCACAAGAGCTCACTTTTGGAGCTCTGAGCATATATAGCTTAACGAGAAGTCTTCTTTTCTGTTCAAACCATATCTCAACCCTCACGAACCAAACAACTACCCACATCAATCAATTCAATATGCAGAACGAACGCGGCCAAGGTGTTTCTCACGCCGTCGACTCTCAGGTTCCTGGAAAGGTGCAGGAGAAGGTACACAGCTTCTTCATCCTCTCTACCACCTCAGCCACTTTACTAACATTGAACTCTTTCACAGGCTCCCGCTAAACTCGAGCACGAGCTCCCAGACAGTTTGCATGATACAGGCAGCAATTCTCAGACTGGTAAGGTCAGCCACGCCACTGGCCCCTCAAAGGTTCCTCAGTCGATCCAGGTAAGAGAAAGAATACGCATCTTGCGCCACGATATATCACTTACACACCCATAGGAAGCCGCACCCAAGAAGCTCGAGGAGATCCTCCCTGAGAAGATCCACCCTACAAAGTAAACGTTTTTCACGACATGATATCAAGAATACCCCAGAGCTTCTAATGATGCATGACTCTTGCGTGGACTGTCGTATGTAACAGGACAACATTATGAATAAATCTCTCTACAAGCCTTATCACTTTCTCATCCATGTGAATGTGTCGTATACGGTGGCAAGCGATGGCACTTTGTGATCTGATGGACTGGCTACCTGCAAACAAACGATGAGCCATTTCGAATGCTCCTGTACCATACTAAGCCAAAAGTATCAATAGGACATCGCTACATATGCTTGATCTGCATGACACAAAATCGGCCATGGTTCCGATAAGAAATTATGGCCTTGAACCTAGACGAGACAGTTCACATATCTGTCATTGATTAACCTGACCAAGCCATCCTCATCACAGACAACATCCTTGAAAGACTGCCTTGCGCAGAGCTTTAAAACTACAAACAGGCATAATCTTGTGAAATCATATGATCTCTGAAAATCATCGCAAGTTCTGTTCTTTTACGTCCTGCTTGCAGCAAGCTGTTACGATAGACCTGTCGCAAGCGGCAATAAATTTCCAGTTTACGATAATGCATGCGAAGGCTGTCTTTCGAATGTGCTCTTCCTGGATGCAAGTACGTTTTGGAAAGTAAATCTGTTTTCAGTTGCCTCTCTCTTCAGAGGCCGGTCCAGAGAAGAGATTTTTTCCCCTCAGTGCTGGACTATCTTCATTCAATCTTTACGGCTTCCCTCCTTGCTATTCAGCATGGGAAAAATCACAGTGTGCAGATGATCACGACTGTTTGACGCTTTCGGGCTCTGCAGAGACGCGAAGCCGATACGTTGTTGTTTGACATGGAACACTCGGGCTGCCAGAAATTACAAAAAGAAACTTTGGCTTTGGCTTCGACCTGAGATCTTCCGAGTTGCAAAAATGACAATTTGTAACGCTCTCAATCTCTCTAGCTGTCAAAGCTCCAAAAAGAAATCATAGCTAAGCTTGGTTTCGATCCAAGGTCCTCCGGGTTATGAGCCCGGCGCGCTTCCGCTGCGCCACTCAGCTTGTTGTTGTGGGAAGAGAATCTGACAAAAATATAATGCTTGAGTCCCAATCCGTTTTACATTCCGTTCTTCACTGGCTCTTCCTAGCTTACAATAGATCATGATGATCTCTGACAACCACTGACAGGGAATTTTAGCCTGGAAATTTCTCTTTCATAGTGTAGAGGATCACCAAAAACCACCGAGCGGCGGTTGCAGCCTTGTTGTGAGGCAAAACTGGCGTGCAAGTTCACCCGAGCGGTGTGGGGTGGCTTGCCAGCTGTCAGCCCGAGGACTTTATGAAAGGACTGGCGGTGGCCTGGTTTACTTCTTTGCAGACTTCTATCGCGACTCAAAGAGCACGATTGGGCGACACACAGGCAAGATGCAGAACTCAGAGGTCTGGTCAGCCGATTGTTCATTCATCGTGGCAGCCATCTCCTGGCCAATCTCGTTGCGGCTCGGTAGAGGGAAATTTTGTTGACAAGTCGGAGAACAACGAAGCAGCTGGTCTGTTCACAATTTTGAAACACACAACACACGTCTTCGGCCATCCACCTTCCCAGTCTAGGGCTGCTCTCTCTGTCTTTGTCTTTCCTGACCTGGTGGTGTCTTTTGTGAGCACATAGTTGACCAGTGGTTGCCATGCCCGCAAGCCAATTCCTAAGCCGGATCTGCCTGCCCCGACACAACGATCAGCTAGAGGCACTTTACGACACTCGGCTGTCTCTTCCATGCACACCATCTCCGAACCTAGAAAAAGTCATGGTACGGGCCGCACGGTAAAGCTAGGCTCACGTTGTGTCTTCCAGCAGTGAAGACCAGGGCCTTGATGGTTGCACGTTCCTCATGCAATTAATTCGGAAAGTCTCAGGCATTGCGTTTTGCGCGTTATGGTGGGTGGCCGTAAATCATATAGGTAGGTGGCAGTACGTCAGTATTTTTCTTCTTCCAATCATTCTTTTCAATCCATCTTCAATACCCGGCAAGCCAATGGCGTTGATCTACGAGCGAGACCTCTGGCCCCGTCAATCATTCGACCCTTCCTGTCCCAGCGGCGGATCTTGGTATGCCTGCACCACTGGATCCAGATTTGTGGGCTGCTGTAGTGGTAGCGTCGACCCATGCGACGAGACTACGAGCTGTCCACCAAAAAATCTCAAGCCGGCGAGCTTCGACATTGCTGAATATGGCACGTTCCCGGACCAAATATGCGATGCGGGCAGCGACTGGTACACGTGTAGTGATACCAACCCAGCCTTTATGGGTTGCTGTAAGAGCAATCCTTGCTCGACTGGATGCCCGACGCAAGATTTGACTGCCGCAAGCCTTAGCTCCAATGAAGCAGTGGCTTCAGCATTCATCACAACCTCCTCAGCTTCTGCTGCTCCGACGGCAGCGTTGACTACAACGGCCGGTACGCCGTCAAACCTGGCATCCTCGTCCCCAGGCCACCACGTTGGTGCGATAGCGGGCGGCGTAATTGGGGGCGTAGCCGGCATCTCACTGCTTGTGATTAGCATTCTGTGGTGTCTGGGACGCAAAAGACGAGCACGCCAAAACGAACTCAAACGACAAACAATGGAGGCATCTTACACCAACGAAGATGGGTACTTCCACGACACATATCCATCGCAATCTCGAGGAACTCAGTCAGGTGACCCAGAAACACAGGGTCGCCGAACGACAGTGTATTCCGAAGAAGACCCTGGAGGGATCGAGGTTGATGACCGACCGTCACAGTCGGGACCCACTAGACCAAGCACTGCAGGTACGTTTCAGGGCAAGAGTCGATGAGTTTCTCCCAATATGCTAAGTACACAGAGCAGACCAGCGCTTGACTTCAGCAACCCAAGCCTTCAACGTCAGTCCAGACATCAGTCGACCACCAAGCGTCAGTGGACCACCAAGTGTAGGCAACCTACCAAACAAGGCATCTCCATGGTTTACGCGTGATTCCATCTTCACCCACGGCGCGCCTCAACTCGCCAACATCCCATCACCCCCACCCGAAGATCAGCGTCGCGTCTCTTGGTTCGAGAACCAACGTCAGCTCGCCAACAACAGCCCCGTCGGCACACCCGTCCAATCGCCCATACTCAACAACCAGTCCGACTACTTTGGATCTTGCCATGGTCACCAACAACAACCCTCCAACACGACGCAAATTCCAACGTCGCCGTTGAACCAATATTTTGAGCTGGACGATACGCAATTGAGTCCGCCGGTTGAACTCGAGGCAATACCGGCAGGTCTGAAGAAGCATACGATTGACGAGATACCATCTGCGCCATTACAGCAACTGCCACAAAGACGTGGCCGGGTCAACGAGGAGGAGATACAGGTGGGCTCTACATACTTTTCGCCCGACGACGTCGGCAAGCCTCAAAGTAGAGGCTAGTCAGCATGGCTCAAGGTTTTCGGAAGCCACCCTCAAGTCGCTCCTTCTGCTCAACACGAGCAAGCTTCTTGCTACGCGCCTTTTCCGCCTTCTCTCAAAGTGCTTCAAAAGTACTTCACGAACTTTTATGATCCTTCCTTGACGGCCTTTCTCATCAATTTCTCACTCTTGCAAAAATTGACCAAAAGATTTTTTCTGTTCTTCCATGAATCAACTGTGTCTTTTTTTTTTTGTCCACTTGAATTTGTACTTGTGAAGCCGATAGTAACTATTGACGCTCAGCAGGCAAGGATCTCTCTCATGAAATGCAAGACGAATCACACAGGTCCTGCTCAATCAATGAAATAGCATACCAGTAGATGGACATGACCAAAGCTCCTCAGAAGTCAGGGCAAGTGACATAGCCACATACGAGGGCAGATTTCAGTACAGCCTTTGGATTGAACGATTTCGTTCTGCGGTTACTATCCAGCACAGCTCAAAAAAACGACGACTGAAACGAGGACTCTCTGCAAGAGCGTGAAGTAGAGTCTAGACGGGCTCAAGATAGCCGGCGTCGAGCGAAGTCAATCTCTTCTCAGGTCCGACGTTGAGCGTGGGACGCGTTGTGTCGAGACCTGTCCAATGGCAAATCCATGACCGCTCATGCTCCCATTGAGTAGGCAATCTCGAGGAAGGTGAGGGCTAAGCTGAACAAGGACTTCTTTTTCGATGTTTCCCTGATCCATCATAGTAGAAGAATGGTCAGATGGAATCAACACGGTGCGTTTACGGCAAGCACTCCAGTATCTGTTTTCGAGAGACGATTGCCACCACAGACCGGCGAGATATGCAAACGCGACGATGCAAAGACTAGTCATGCCGAGGAGGTGAAATGGTGAGATATCATGAAGCAGGATGACCTGTGGCCAGCACACCCTGTCCACCTCACTCCAAGACCGACTCTCACGGTCGTTTGAGTACTGTAGTCCCTCAAGAGCACATTACAAATCCGAATTTTTGACAGTCCCGGAAGTTGGGATTACGTATAATTTTGTGTATTATGTATTAACAATAACAAGAAGAAAAAACAAGAAAATAAAAGATGGACATAAGAAAATTAAAGAGGCCCGATCAACAAGCCCTTTCTAATTAAGCATATCAAGCATCTCCAAAGCGCCAGCAGGCAAGTCCTCGACCGCCATCAAAGGAGCATCAGGCTTGGGTGCAGCAGCTCTCTTGATCTTTCTGCGGCGGCGCTTGCAAGCGGCAGCTGAAGATGTGGCAGCGGCTGACGATGAAGTCTTTGAGCTAGCGGCCGCGGAAGAGGACGTCGAGCTTGCGGAAGAGGTGGTGGGGATGGCGCTGCTTGATGAGGAGGAAGTCGTGGTGGGTTTTGAGCTTGTGGTGGAGGAAGTTGTGGTGGATGCGACTGATGTCGAGGATTTGGAGGTGATGGTGGTGGAAGAAGAGGTGGGTTTGCTATTGGAAGATGTGAGTGTGCTGGTTTGGGAAGATTGAGTGGAGATGACGGAAGTGGATAGTGTGAGAGAAGAGGAGGCAGCAGCAGCTGTGCTACTGCTTGAAGAAGCCAGGGCAGTAGTAGAAGAAGCGCTCAGGGTACTGCTGCTAGCGGCCGCCGAGCTGCTGGCTGCTGCAACGCCATTTGAAGAAGCAGGCGCAGACGACACGAGGGTGGATGAGCTTGAAGCTGAGCTGACCACAACACTCGACGACGACAAATTGACAGACAAAGAAAGTGCGGCCTGAGAAGAGGCTGCTACCGCGGGGATGGATGTGCTGAGAAGACTAGAAGATGGGATGACTACTGACGAGGTCGTTGATGCTGGCTTTGAAACAATCGATGATGCCTTTGTGCTGGTGGAGACAGGTTTGGCAGAAGAGCTGCTGACAATGCTGCTAGAACTCTTCTTGGAGGAAGAAGCGGACGAAGTTGAAGCAGGCTTCTAAATTTGTGTCAGCATGATATCAAAGATTGGAGCCTGAATTTTATTTACCTGGGAGCTTGAGGAAGATGAGGTGACCTTCTTACTGCTACTGCTGCTTGTAGAAGAGGACTTCTTTACGCTTGAGCTGCTGGATGTGGTCTTTATGCTCGCAACGGCAGCCTTGGAGGTAGATACAGGCTTAGCAGCAGTGTTTGCCTTGGAGGACGAAGAAGATGTTTTCTTCGAGCTCGATGAGACAGGCTTGCTACTCGTCTTGGGGGTTGTCTTAGGGATCGACGTCGTAGTAGGCTTCCTGGATGAAGATGAAGAAGTCGATGCTCGTGTGGTGACGACTTTGACTTCAGTCTTCAAGGTTGTCTTTGCCGCAGAAGTAACTTTCTTGGTGGAGGAAGATTTTTTTGTCGAGGACGATTTCTTGGTAGAAGATGACTTCTTGGTAGAAGACGACTTCTTGGTGGAAGATGTCTTGCGAGTAGAAGAACTGGAGTGCTTGGTGCTGCTAGTCACAGCCCTATCCACGAGATCGACATTGCAGGATCCAGATCCGGGTTGGCAATCAGCGATGCGTTCAATCTCGGTATTATCATTGGCGACAGAAGGTACACTTCCAGCCACAGCTGAAGCCAGCAGCAGGGCGAAGGTCGAAAGGGCAGAGATATTGCGCATTTTGAGATAAAGAATGTATGAAAGACTGGTTGCACACACTGAGTCGAATGAAATGCAGAGGAAGCGAGATTTCTACTTAAGCAATTCTTGGATGTCCAGGTACAAACCTCCATAATCTCGACGTTGGCGAAAACGTTTCGAATCGATAAAGTGCCCCGACAACGAACTGTTCTGGCCGGTCGTCATTCGAAGTAGCAGAACCTACCATTAATCTGTGTCTGATGCAGACAGGCATTCTAGACAAGACCGCGCAGAGATACTACGCATCACGAGAATTTTACATTCTGTCTCCTCAAGGGCAATGGCATGTGTGAATGAACAATATCAAGAGTCGACGTCGAGGAGGAAAAGCCGTTGAGCTGGGAGTTAGGGGTGATGCAGAAGGCGTCGCGGCACATCAATCAAGCCCACCAGACACGTGGCCCGAGATTTCCCCATTGCGTAAAGTTGTGTGAGGCAACCAAACGTCTTGTCTCGTCTTGTGGAATCTAGCGAATATTGACAACGAATGTGTCTTGCTTCAAATAATGGAATTCGTCAAAGGGTTATCTAGATTACGACAACCGCACCAATTGTTCATTCTGGACCTCTTTTTTACAGGCGACACGGCAGCTTGTTGATCGATAGAATGAACTCTGTTGATCTTGACGTGACAGCAAGCATATGTCCCAACAGTCGAGATTCTAAAGACGCCACTGTCAAGGTTGATTAGCCGCTGACATCTAACGAGATGCGCCGCTACGATATCGCCTCAGCAAACTCTAGACGGTCATTCTAGTAGGGCAAGGACAATCGCATCATGAACATGCTGAAAGACTGCAAGCACAATCGATTGCAGGGTGTGAGTGCTCTATCAATCGTGTGAAGTCTTGTCTGCTATGTCATCTGAACGCTTAGCTTTGCTGCATTACCCCTATACATGCGCAAGGACTCGGAGAAACTGAGAATGGTCTTTGCAAGGCTGGCCAGAGCCTATCATAGGAGATGCTGTGGTGACTTCTGTGACAGTTCTGTCTCGATTCTGAGCGTGAGCGAGGCGATTTTTCTAACACAGCCGTGACAAAACCGCGATAAGTACTGCAAAATAACCGTCCAATTCTTAGGAGCTGTCAATCGATGGCCAAACAGCAGTTGATTTTCGTGATCACCAGCCCCACACTTCTCGTAGATGCTCTTGCCTGTTCCGAATTAGCTAACGATACGACAGCACAGGAATCTTGGCCACATACACAGATTGAGTAGGTGAGGCATACTCCTTCCGAGCTTTGATCAAAATTTCGTACAATTTTTCTTGTTCACGACGTTCGGTAAAGCGATCTCCGCCCATGGCGATCATCATAGATGCATGTCTGGAGTTGTCAGTCCGACATGATTTGAAAATGAGCGGTGACTTCACTTACACATAGCTTGCTGAAATAGAGTGATTTGACAGTGCTATGCCACAAACAATCTTGATCTGGTCTTTCAAAACTTCCTTAAGTATTGGTTAACTCCTGTCTTGTGCTCAGCCATTGAGATAAGACTTACTCCAACATCTTTCAAAGCATTTTTATGTGCGATACCAAGCCTTTTCAAATGATCAGTCAATGTTCAAAAGATGGCAATAATGTGACCTTTGATACCTGGGAATTCGTGGATTGTAAACAGCAAGAAGTGCTCGGCCTAGATGATAGTGTTGTAGACCAGCAATGACTGCATCGTTCAAGTACCAGAGTTCTGGAAATATGTTCGTCGAGTTGGCTTCCACCGAATAGATTGGCATATATGAGTCTGGTTTTTGCATGAACCACGCATCAAAATGTTGAACGATAGAATCATAATTTGCAATAGAATGTTCTGCTTCGTCGAAGCAGAATTGAATGACCTCGCCCGTCCGCGCGATGATGCTATTCGCCCAGTCGAAATCATCAACAGGGTTCAAGGGAACATCCATGGTGCATCGCTTGAAGGATTCGTGAATAGGTCGTTGTTTGACAAAAGAGACGTAGATTTCTTGTCGTAGACCAAACCAGTAGACTGCTTTGCGCAGTCCACCAGCCAAAGCACGGTGATGTTCTTGTGCGCTCATCAAGAGATGTGTACCGAGTAGGTGGTTCTCAACGTCTGAATTTGACATGGATACTGTAAAGAAGTCAATCAAGCGCTTGCGTAATGACTCAGTATTGATGTCAGGGTTGTCTTACTTTCAAGCTCTTCCAAGTGGCGTAATATCACTGTTGCTGCAAGAAGATTCTCATCTGTGATAGCCTCTGCGTCGTTGAGTTTTGGTATCAAGTACTTGAGACATTCCTGATTGTACTTGTTCGAGACAATGGGGTCAAAATCGGAGATGACTGATAAGTGTCTCGCGGAAGCAGCAAATATGGCATTCAGCAGGATAGGGCACTGCGATGCTCTTTGAGGCACTACAAGAGCAAAATGACGATCCCTGTCGCAAAGATCTATAGCAGGCGCAATCTTGTCGACAAAAAAGCTCATGAGTTGTGCTTCTTGTGCACTTTTCAGAGGCCAAATGGGTCTTTCTGTATATAGTACGCCTGGACTCGCATATGCAATCGGGAAGCCTGAAGGCGAGAATGGAGTGTGTTCGTCGAAGAAGATGCTGGGTGTGAGATCAGTCTTGCCGGGTGACGCAAATGACTGCCTTGTCTGTGTTGGAGAGAGTACCGCAAAATCATACATCCCGGGTGAGATATTGTCGACCACTTGCATCAGTTCTTCCTCGGTAGCATGTATGACATCGTCGATCATTGGTGAGACATGTGCCTCTGTGTCGATGTGGTGATTTTGAAGGTGGTGATTCAGCTCTGGGAAGCTTTGGTCCTGCATCTCTACATCTTGCGTCGTCTCGGGCGATTCGAAAGTCGGCGGTATGTGTTGTTTTTGTGGCGAAGGTATAGCCAGCTGGTGGGGCGATGATGTGCTATTCATTGCAGGATCGGTACCGATGGCAGATTCCGTATCTACAGCAGATTCATGATGATGAGACTGGACTTCGTCTAGTGTGTCGTCTTCAATCGACTCTTCGTTTCGTTGATGGTCTTCAGTCTCCGTTCCTTGGCCATAGGTCGCCATGACCTCTCGTGTCTGGTTGATAAAGCTGAGCTTGCGTGGGACACGAACCCAATTGTGTTCTCCATCTTTGCGAAGTGATCCGGTAGTTCCGCCAGGTGATGGAGGAGAAGAGAACCTTCTACACAGATCTTGACTTAGTAGACCGCCTGGCAGGAGGAGGGAAAGACACGATCAAGAGATCAAAGAAGGTGAGTACGCTCAGACAGCGTACTGTCTCGGAAGGGAAGCAATCAAGAAGTGGTTAATGGAAGAGACCAACAGAGGCTGAGCTCTTCCAGATCGTGGTGTGCGTGCATGCCGGCATCGATGCAAGGAAGGGGCATGGCCGGCCAGGTACAAGTTGCTTACCTTGAGAGGCCATCGTGCTTAAAACGAAGATTGACACTGCGTATACATTCGATCCCGGACTGAGCACACCTAGAACAGGTAGGCTCTGCTTTATCACTGAGCAGATACAAGTCATTGGTCAGACAAGCAAATGGTGAAACATCAAATCATAGGTCAATACCACTTGAGATGTTTATCTCGACAGGTCTTGCTTCAATTAGCCATCTTGCATCATACTTGGGACATAGATAATCTCACCTGGCATCCCAGTTTTCTCCCTACTGACATGGCGTGTTCTGACCCCAATCTGGGGTTTGCAGTAGGAACGAAGGGAAAGAGAAAGGCATGCTCGGGCAATATACTCCGGATATGGTCAAGACGGCCATGACCGACGAGACCGCTTTTACCAAACTCTATCGGAAGATAATACCAAGTTGAGCGGAAAAGGAAGGTCTAGAGCGGAGAACTTCTCAGGATGCAAGTGCGGGGCTCATGTATACGGACGCCCCTCCATGTAGCAAGAGCAACTTTCGGAAGCTGCACCTGCTCGATCCGTTGGTCCAAGCTTTATGTTGCTCGAAGTATCCTGCGCTGTTAGGTAGAGAGGTTTCACCTACGATGCAAGCCAAGGGAACAAAGTCCATGAGGAAGGCTCCCTAAGGCGCCTTTGTAAGCATGAGCGCTGAACATAAGTTGCGGGTCGGGCAATTCTCGTTGCTGTTAATCGAGTTTGTGCATTCAGCTTAGAATTGACCAATAACGCTGCAATCATTGACAAATCTGGTGATGCAATTCGGTAGCTCCTACGATCTCCAAATACATAAAGGCGAGCAAATGAAGCCTGTGATATATTGGTTCGGCATCGAAGATTTACTGGATCGCAACGATGTTCGGAGGACTAGCCACGCCGCCGGGAACCTTTTTCACGTCAGTGACCTTCATTATGCAGAGCGGGCCGAACATGCTTACATTACAGGGCTCACTTGCCACAAAAAAGCTGTAACGGCCGCTTTTCTTGCATTGAAGAGACAAGGCTTCAAGATCGAATAGCTCGCCGATGGGACATCCCCAGCCAGCAAGAAGCACTTCATGAAGCATATATGGCTGAGAAGATGCTAAGATGAGATGAAGCAGTTAGTGAAAGATTCAAGAAGATTGAACAAGCTCGGGTCCAGAAGTTTCGGAGGACATACGCCAGCATTCGAAAGATGGTTGATCCCCTGCTACTGCAGAGAAATTGCCCCATATCCATTCCAAAATTTCAGTGCTCTGCTCGACACCCAGGAAAGTAGGTGGCATAATCTTGCTAAGAGCTTCGAGATCACTCCGCGAGCGTTTGGCATATTGAGCCATATAACCAGATCGAATGATGAGGATATCGCCGAATTTGACGTCGACGCCTTCCCATTCGGCTACGGCTTTGAGCTCTGATAGCGAAATGGCACCGGGCTTGAAAGCGTCTTTTTGGGGATGGCCATAACATTCTCGCCATGCTTCGTAGTCTAACAATACGCCACGACCGATGATGCCTTTTTCACTCCATACTCCGATGCCATTGATGGTGGAGTTGTCGCTGTGAATGTCGTCCAGAGTCACACCATTGTAGAACTTTGCTTCTTTCTGGTAGGCGAAGTGACGAAGGCCATCCCATTGGCTACTGCTTTGGGTGTTGAATGTCCAGGTGTCGTCGTTAACGATACGTGGTGGCTTCTGGTAGACCTGCTTATGAAAGACTTGGCGTCCAAAGAACGGTATGTCGTTTTGAGCATCCATAGGCCAGTTGAGAGAGATTCTATGGTTTCATTAGATGCTGTGTGTGAAGCTCTCGATCGGAATAACGTCAAGGAACTGCATCGAAAGTGCCTCCCGGACTCGGTGATGGATGCATTTGATGGAAGCCTCTTGGGAGCAAACAATGAAGCGCTTCTGTGGACTTGGATACTCGTAGATGGGAATCACTCGGTGTGGATGAAAGCGTAAATACCTCGTACCGGTCTGTATCTCTCTGGCAGCTTCCTTGACCACACCATCCGTAAGACGGTTTAAGAAGCCCAACTGATCATCTTTGCCATATCTGATGGATGTCAAGACGGCCAATGAAACCTGACTTCAACAAGACTTACAGTCCCCAAGCATTCAATAAAGGACCCAGCTTGTCAATAGGCAATTCATCAAAGGTGGGCACAGACTTCAAGGACATGTTCGAGCAAATAGAAATATGGACAAATTGGAGTAGACGTCAAGAAGACGGCTTGGACATGTGCAATATGGCACTAAAGAAGACCAGCAAGGTGAGCAACGAACCCGAGGAACCGACAAGAATGCGGGGAAAGCAGTGGATGCTCATGTATCAAACATGACATGACGAGGCGATGGCCGCAAGCGCACTGTACTGCATAACATGACAGATTCGGGGTCGCAGAACTAAGAAGATGGGCATTTGAACAGGAAAGGTGGCTGCAACATGAGAGAGGCGAACTCGAGGTTCAAAAGTTGTCTTGGTTGATCGAAACCAAGATATCTTGCTGCAGTTGTGACGCAATAATGCAGCTTTGTGCTTCTTCTTGACGAGCTCTGGATGTGATTGTGTACAAGACAGCAGTCTTGACGGCAAAGAAGACACTCGAGACGACTCGAATGTGATTCGGACAAGGTGAAGCAGTGCTAGTGTGGTGTTGTTGTCAAAGGTTGACGGCAACAAAGAAGTGGACGGTAAACAGACAAAGGTTTGGGAGTCGGGATTCGGCAACAAAGCCCAAGCTTGCCCTGCCTTGTTCACTTTTGACTTGAACCAACGCCCTCTTCGTTTCTAAAGAGTCCTCCAAACACATCACCACTCGATCAATTTCGGTCGCCACCCGCTGCAGAGCAACCTCGTCTAGACAAAACGCAAAAAGAGTGAGTGACGGCTCCCTGAGCACGCAGCAAACCATTCCACTTCCGCATTCCCACCATCCATTCCATTGCGCTTCGACGCGTCCTTACTTACGGTATCAGTGGCTGGCGTCAAGTACATCAAGAAGACCAAGGACGCCGAAGTCGACGCTCCTACCAAGAAGACGTCGACGCGCGCAGCTGCCAACACAAAGGCCAAGGTCACGACCAAGACCGACACGGATTCCGACACCAAGTCCACCACCACAACTGCCAGAGGACGTGGCAGACCAAAGGCGACAGAGACAAAACCCGCCAAATCAGAAGACGGTGCGTTGCACCACGTCCGACAGATCTCGGTCGATCGACAGGCTAAAACAATGGCAGAAGCCCCCAAGAGAAAGCCCGGCAGACCCAAGAAGACGACGACAACAACGACAGAAGAGGCTTCGGCCGCACCAAAGGCGACCGTGGCTTCCAGAAAGCGCAAGGCAACCGCCAGCCCCGAGCCCGCTCTCGCCAAAAAGCACAAGGTTGCTCCCAAGGGCCCTGTCATCAATGAGGCTCCCACACAGCGCCTTGACGTCTTCGTCTGCGGAGAGGGTTCATCTGGTGAACTGGGCCTCGGCACTTCCAAAAAGGCCATCGATGTCAAGCGCCCGCGCTTGAATGTCAACTTGGCCGCTGATTCGGTCGGCGTCGTGCAAATTGTCGCTGGAGGCATGCACGCCATGGCCCTGACCCACGACAACAAGATTCTCACCTGGGGCGTCAACGACCAGGGCGCTCTCGGGCGAGACACTACGTGGGAAGGTGGTCTCCGCGATGTTGAGGACGAAGAGGACGACGACTCTGACGACGAGGACGCTGACTCTGGCATGAACCCCAAGGAGAGCACACCCACTGCCATCTCATCCGACGTCTTCCCCGAGGACACTGTCTTTGTCCAGGTCGCTGCTGGTGACTCGACATCATTTGCTCTCACCGACGATGGTCAGGTTTGGGGCTGGGGTACCTTCAGAAGCAACGAGGGCATTTTTGGCTTCACCGCAGACGTCCTGGTACAACGTACTCCCATGCTCATCCCCGGTCTCAAGAAGATCAAGCATGTCAGTTGCGGCGCCAACCACGTACTCGCGCTCGATGCCACTGGTGCCGTTTACGCCTGGGGCTCTGGTCAACAAAACCAGCTCGGCCGTCGTGTCGTTGAGCGCACAAAAACCCAAGGTCTCGTCCCAAGAGAGTTCGGTCTGCCCAAGAAAGCCATCAAGTACATTCAATGCGGTGACTACCACAGTTTCGCCATCGACAACAAGGATCGCGTCTGGGCTTGGGGCCTGAACAACTTTGGCGAGACCGGTGTCCCTGATAATGCCGGCGAGGATGACGCAGTCGTTCTCAAGCCTGAGGTTGTCGAGACTCTTTCTGGCAAGCAGGTCAGCTGCATCAAGGGTGGTGGTCACCACAGCATTGCTGTCACCGGTGCTGGCGAATGCCTTGTCTGGGGTCGTCTTGACGGTGGTCAATGTGGTATTCCCACCGCAGACCTACCCGAAGACTCTCTGATCAAGGATGAGCGTGGCAATCCTCGTATCCTCAAGAACCCCACTGCCGTCAAGGCCATCCAAGGCAAGGTCGTCTTCGCAACCGCCGCATCAGATCAATCCTTTGCCATCACGGAAGAAGGCCACGCCTACTCTTGGGGCTTCTCCTCCAACTACCAGACTGGTCAAGGCACAGATGAGGATGTCATGGTTGCTACCAAGATTGACAACACGGCCACCAGAGGCAAAATGCTCAACTTTGCAGCCGGCGGTGGCCAGTTCAGTATCCTGACTGCGCCTGCACAGGCTGCCACAACCAATGGCAACTCTGCTTAAGATGAGAACATTCGGCGATGTGGGTTGTGAGTTTGGCCATGTTGATATTTTCCCTTTTTTCCCCCTTTTTTCGAGCGATGCGGGATGCGAAGCGATGGGTTGGAATTAGTTTACACCATGAATGCAAAAGGCAGGACACGCGGCCATTCATCGACCTGGTTTCAATTGCCGTACTGAAATTCTGCATAGGATTGCTGCAAAATGATTGAATGTACAATGTTCCAAGGCGAAAGCAACCTAGTTTGATGGCTGCCCTTTTTCAGATCCAACAAAAGTGTAAGGCTCAGAACACGCATGACTATCTCCCACCCACATCAAGCCTCTGCCTTTTGTAGCATCTCACCCAGCACAACTCAAACTCCTGGTCAGAACCACAGGTCTCAATCTCGCCTGCTGCTCGCCTTGATCCGGTTCCTCGTCTACGACCCTCCTTTTGGCCACCACAACCGTACTTCTCCTCCTCAACGCTTTGGTCTTGGGCGTATTACACGGTGTAGCACCTTCTTCTTCTTCTTCTTCTTCTTCTTCTTCTTCTTCTTCTTCTTCTTCTTCTTCTTCTTCTTCTTCTTCTTCTTCTTCTTCTTCTTCTTCTTCTTCTTCTTCTTCTTCTTCTTCTTCTTCTTCTT